>PVLA01014299.1:0-31812 GCA_004027455.1 Hydrochoerus hydrochaeris | reverse complement strand
CAGTGGCAGAAAGGCCTCAATGAGTGGGGCAGGCAGTAGAATGAAGGAGAAAAGTAGACAAACAAATGCTGAAAAATAGCATAGCAGAAATGAGGCAGAGAAGGATGGCTAGAATCTCTAACACAGATGGCCTTGATACACTATATTGTTAATAGTGCACCAGGATTTAAAACCCACATTACTCACACTACTCTGCTTAAATGGATTATATTCTGTTCCAGTCATTCTACCTGTACTAGATTTGTGGGCACAGACAGTAATCCCGAAAATAACAGGATACAGTAGGGTAATCATCCTTAATTTCCTATTAACTTAATCTACAGTTCTGTAAAACATACACTGTTTTACCATGACTGATTGTAATCGAATCTGGTTTGTTAGATCGCTGTTTTGTATTGATAGATTTTATTCAAAGCTGTTATGATTGATAGTATCAAGTCTGAGAGTATAGGCAACTGCACTTAAGATGACAAGATTCACTAGAATATCCACTCTGGTTTGATTATTACCTGCCTTTGAAGTTTTATACTGTCTACAATGTTTTATTTTTTCTAATATTGTTATGTACTGCTATATTCAATTATACTGCTATATTCATTTATGCCTGATGATACAGACAATTCTATTGAAGATAATAAGAAACAACACAGCAATCATTTTATATGACTTTTTGGTTTCATGTTTTTATAGGAATTTGTTTTGTTTTGTCTTGCTATGCTTTGTTTTTCCCTCTAATACAGAAAGGATAGAAATACATGGAGAGACTCATGCATGCATAGCTGTTTACACTCTCACTGTTTGAATATCTACTTTGTATGCTTTAATTTTGTAAGTTGAACAACTATTTCTAAGAGGACAATATGTAATTTATCAACTAGTGATTTCTTATTGTTTATCTTTTTTTTGAAATTCTGTTATATCTACCCTTTACATGCTTTTGTTTCTCTTTAAATAAAAAAGTTTTTAAAAAAAGAATTAACTGAAGCAATACGGAGTGAACTGGATAACACTTGGTAATATACTGATTAATGAAATAGAGAAGCCTCAGGAAATGGTATAAAATAAAATTTCCTCTTTTAAAAGTCAAAAACTAGAAAATATATATGATTAAATTACTTTTAAGAACAAATACATAAAAGATTCTGATCTCAAAATAGCAGAGACACAAAAAATACTTAAAATGCAATAAGTATTTTTAATGAACATGACTTTAAAGGGGAAGCTTACAGGAATAATAGAAATGGCTGCATTTAAATACACTTTTGAAACTGTTTTGCTGGAAAGACATGACTGCTTCTGTGTTGACAACATAATACAGCTGAGTTGGAATGAACATTATAAAAAGAAAATTAAAAGACTCAAATGATTACTTTTAATAAATTGAAAAATGTATAAGATAAATGAGAATATTAATTATGAAATATAATAGTTAATATTATTGAAATGCTAGGTGAATATACCAATCTTTAACATTAAAATAACTGTTAGTGATGACCATATGTTGTAAAATGTTTTAAGTATAAGAACAAAGTTTAATAGAAATGGACTATCAAAGGACCCAGTTCTGTACTATTCCAAAAAGTTTATATTTTGCTAAGACTTTTTTCAAAGTATTAAGTCCTCTGGCAAAATATCTCTTCCTTGTATACTCCATAATAAGTATAGATGAAGGAATATTTAGGTAAAAAGTCATATCTAAATCTCTAAAGAGTCAGTGTTAGCTGTATCATTTAGGAAGAAAAGAGATGATACACTCAAATTTAGTAACTGTAAAGGGCTACTAAAAAGGCTATATTTAACGTCTTTTTTATTTAAAGAAAAAAATTGAAACAGAAAAAGGGTAGAAATAATACAAAATTTCAAAAAAAAATAGTAAGCAGTAAGAAATCACTAATTGATAATTACATATTTTCCTCTTAGAAGTAGTTGTTCAAGTTACAAATGTAAAAAAAGGCCTACAAAGTGCACATTTAAACAGTGAGACTGCAATCAGTTCTGTTCATCTATCCAACAAAAACTTAGTAATATGGTTATCAATTCTACACACTTAAACATACATGCAGTTATATCCTTTAGAATACTTTCTTTTCCTCTCTTGTTTTCTTTACAATAGCTATAATCCATTCTCGTAAACTACTTAGAAGTTCTACACATGTGTTAGTCTCTATATGTATACCTAGCTTTTCTGTATTAGAGGGAGAAACAAATCAAAACAAGTCAACAATACAAATTCCTAGAGAAACACAAAATGAAAAGAACATATAAAACCACAATACTAGGTGATCTACGGTAGTTACTATGCTGTCTCTTGTTATTTTCAATAAAATTGTCTATATCACCAACATGGTATAATTAAACTTAGCATTGCATTACACTATTAGTAAAAACTAAACATTGGAGACATTATAGGACTTCAAAGGCAGTTAATAATCAAACCAGAATAAGTATCCTATTGAATCTTGTCATCTTCAGAGTAGTTGCCTCTACTCTCAGACTTGATACTCTCATGCATACCAGATTCAAATAAAATCAGTCAAGATAAAACAGTGATATAACCAATCTTCTCTGTCTTATCTCTGATATGCTATTTTTCTGTCATTGTTGTTTACTTTTCTCCTTCATTCTACTGTCTGCCCCTTTCTTTGAGGCCTTTCTGCCATTGTTTCTGGAATCCTGGTGATCTTCTTGTCTCTCTCTGGAATGTCCTTCAATATTCTTTGCAGGGTTGGATTGGTGGTCACAAACTCGCCCAGTTCCTCTTTGTTTTAGAAATATCTTGTCTCTCCATTAATTTTGAGAGATAGTTTTGCAGGGTACATCAATCTGGGTTGGAGGTTATTTTCTTTTAGGGCTTGGAATATTTCACTCCAAGCTCTTCTTGATTTGATGGTTTGTGTCGAGAAGTCCGCTGTGATTTTGATGAGTTTTCCTTTATAGGTAATCTGTTTCTTTTCTCTGACCACTTTTAATATTCTGTTCTTGTGATGGATTTCTGGGATCCTGACTATTTTATGTCTGGGTGTAGATCTGTTTTGGTTGTAGCTGGCTGGAGTTCTGTATGCCTCATTTATCTGAACTTCACTTCTGTTACCTATGTTTGGGAACTTTTCCTTAATTATTTCTGTGAATAGCCTTTTTATTTCATTTGTATTTGTTGCTGCATCTTCATTCACATATTTTATTCATAGATTATAAATCCTCTTGTCATCTTCTAGCCTTTGTATCGTTGCTTCCTGGTTCCTTGTTATTTATAAGAGATCCTTCCTTTCATGATCATATGTTGTAAATCTATCTTCAAGTTTTGAAAATTTGTCTTTAGTTTCTGTTAAAAGGTTTTGCCAGCTTTCAATGGAGTTTTTAATTTCCTGATATTCTCTTTGGATCTGTTTCATGTATTCTAGATTTTGTTTATATTCTTCATCAAAGGCTTCTCTCCTTCCTCTGGTTTCCTCCATTCTTTCATTTGTGTCTACTTGAGGATTACCCAGGATTTCTTGTATTAATCTTATATCTTGCTTCACCTGGGTTAGAATTTCAGATTTAAATTCATTGATAAGGTCATGTGTGATATTACATGTTTGCTGCCCTCAACCTCATCTGCATTTACCTCTACTGGACTCACTTTCCCTGGTTCAGTGAGCTTCTCTGTCTTGTCATGTTTCCAGCCCCCTTCAGACAGGTGGGTGGTGGAGGTCTCCAGGCCCCTCACACTGCCCACAGGTTTTCTGCAGTGCACTGGCTAGGGAAGTGCCGCCCCCCTTGTCTGCTGCCACTCTGCAAGGTGTATGCTGTGAGCCAGCCCCCTACCTCAGTCAATCAGTGGGTGCTTCATCAAGTTTGTGTGTTCCCTGGGGATGCCACTGGCTCAGGACAGCTTCATCCCTGGCTACTGGATTCCAACCAGGGGCCTGGCCCAGCCCAAGCAGATCCCACCAATCTGTTTTGGACCAGGAGCCATCGATGGACGCCACCTTGGGTTTTGATTCAAGCTGGCCCTGGCCAACTCCAAAATGTCATCTAGCTGGTCATTCCACTCTGGGGAATTCAGTTCCCATCACTCACCAAGGTTTGTGCAGCTCAACTCGCCGTTCCCACTCCCTGCCATAGCACCTCCTCCAGCTGAGGGTCTCAAGCTCACCAACCCCTGCTCTAGGCAGAGCCGCAACCTCAGTTGGATCGTGAGTCACCTGACTCTAAGACGCACCCAGTACAGCGACTGGAGCTTGTCCAACTCCAGCCCTCTATCCACGCTTCTTCTTCTTTCTTTTTTTTTTCTCTTTCCTCACTTTCTTCCTGGGTCATGAGAATTCCTGTCCTTTTGCCTGGTTTTCTCCATGTTGTTAGATTCTAGCTTCTGAGTTGTTTTTTTTTTTTTTCAAGAGAGGTTTTCTAACGTGCTACCACTCAGTCGGCCATCTTGGATCTCCCCTAAAAAGGCTATTTGTAAAAGCGTGGCCAGAACAATATCACTGACTATCACAGGAGAAAGCCTTTAACCACCCCTAGATTAAAAAAAAAAAAAACGAGAGGGTCCAGAAGCCTTGTTGAGAAACCCACCTTCCCCAAGGAAGGAGATGAAGGAACAACATGGCTCAGCCTCACTCATCTCTCCCCTCAGATCTGCTATTGACTGGCTGATCCCAACTGAAAGGCAGAAGCCATGGCAGCACAAGAGAAGAGGGTAAGGTTAAGTCCAAAGAGACAAATGGAGAATATCAAACACAGTGCTCTGTCAATCACCACTAGGAAGATTACAATATGCATGTATGCAACATATATAACTTGATTAGTATACTATAAAAAACAATCACAAACATACAGTTTCACTTTTAAGAAATAAAGAAAATATACTTATGCTCTTTGGTTACTATCTGTATTCTTCCTCTAGAAACAAGTCTTGCAAAAGAAAGGAAAAACGCCTAAGTGTCATTGCTGATATGCATTATTCTATGTATCTAAAAGCAGGTGAAACCTAATATATACTCCTCCAAGCTACAAGGTCAACCCAATGTTTGGAGGTATTCTGTAGTTCAAGAAATATGCTAAACCTCATAGAACAATAATGTCAATAGTTTCACGCAACTATTTAGATATAGTCTCAACAGTTAAAAAGTATCATCTAGTATCTTATTTTAATGTTAATGTTTAACACTCAAATTATAATAATTAAAATAACTGAGATGATTCCTCTGTTCTAAATATAATTATGACAAAATCTCAAGGGAAACTCACAGTACTAAACACAGAACCAATAAACCTCACAATTATTTTCAATATTTTAACTATTGTTATTCTCTTGTTGATTATAAAAATTTGTTTTATTTTTTCATAAAATAGTAAAATACTTAGATGCTTAGTTCTCTAGAAGCTTCAACTATGTAGCAATACCTAAAGTAAATTCATCCTACACTTGGGTAGTTGATGCCATTAAAATCCATCAGGAAAAAGAAATTAAACTAGTATCACATATAGTAGGTTCCAACTAAAAACAAGGGAAAAATTTCTCTCTGTGGAGGTAATAAGCACTTATTATAACTAAGATGATAAATCATCTCATTACTTATAATCTAAGTAGCTCTACTTAATACATTACCATTTCCTAAAGTAGCACTTTCTTACTGAATAGTAAATTTAATTATTCTAACATCTTTCTACTATATTTATCCATTGTTTTGTATTCTTATCTTTGTAAGTACTTTCCCAAATGAAAGTATTTATCATTTTTGACACCAAATACTCTCAACATTTAAACAGCAACTCAAAATGCATTAGGAATAAGGAAATAAATTAATTTTACTATTAAAACATAAACTTAAAGAAAAACTGATGATTTACTTTGTAGTTAATCCATAGAATATCTAAACTGCTCACAGTTCATTTTATTCTTATAAAGCTAATAAACATAATTCTTCCCTTTTCCATCTTACACTGCATTCTTAAGAATGCCTGGTAAGTAATGTAATGAGTAAAACAAAAATTAAGGCATAAATACCTTGTTGACAAATTTATTTAGAAAAAACATTTTGGGCCCAAGCATGGTAGCACATGCCTATGATCCCAGCAGTCTGGGAGGTTGAGGCAAGAGGATCACAAGTTTGAGCCCAGCCTAAGCAACATAGTGAATTAGTAAGTTGTTCCAAAATAAAAACGTAAAAAGGACTGGGACAAAGACCTACCACTTGTTTTTACAAATAAAGTTTTACGGGAACATAGTCATGTCCATTTTTTAATGTATTATGTGTAGCTGCTTTCATGATATTTTCACATTACAAGCCCCTCTGTAAAAACATTTTTATGTAGCTTTAGTATAAAACAATCATATAATGTCATTTGTGTTTGAAACAAACTTATACAGCAGAAACAGTAGCCCATAAATTGGAGATTAATTAAAGCATTAAAAAATTTGCTTTAGACTTAGTAAAGAATTAGCTTTAGCTTTAGACTTAGTAAAGAATTCAAACACCACATTTCAAATCAAGCTTGGAAATAGTTTAGTTGTAAATCATCACATTATCCTAGGGGAGCCCATATGAAGCAAAAGAAAAACATAGGGAAGGTGGATGAAGTGGAAAAAATTATGTATCCACAAAAACTAGGATCATCTAAAAGAAATTCCAGATTAAATGCAAATGTTCAAAAAAACAAAACTAAGAGAGACAGAGGAAACTGTAACAATATAGAAAGCAACATGAGAAATAAGGAACATGGAGGAAACTAATAGTGGCAGGTCTCAAAAATGACCGAACTCATTCCCATGAAAAGGTTGGGGGGAGGGGACCCTAAACATGCAAAGAATTTTGCATAATAAAACAGAATGAAAAACAGGAAGTAAAAGAAAGCAGAGTGATTTAAAAGAAATATAGACATGTACAGAAAAAATACAAACAGAAGAAAATCACAAAACAAAATCCAACTCTTGCTCATTCACAATAGATTAATTTTTATTCTGAAACACTAAATAGTAAGATAATAAAAAGATAGAAAAGGTTTACCAAGAAACAACTATTGAGGGACATAATATCAGATGAGCTAGACTCCAGATCAATAAACATAAAAGCAAAATCACACTATAATATTATACAATAAACACAAAATAGTTAATATTCACAAAAGCAAATTCCATAAAGCATTAATTCCAGAATATACAATAGGCACAAATAGACTATCACTTTATGATTTTAATTCAACTTCCAGAGAAAGAACACATGTAAAAAAGGACTAGAAGACCTAAACAATACAAACAATAAAGTAGATTATGCACATATATATATGTAAATCTTTAATACATGTATTTAATTCCATGATATTAGAGGGTTTACTTTCTTCCCAAATGCCTATGTAACATTTATGAAAATTAAGCAACAAATAAAATTTCAGTAAATTTTTTAATAGCAGAAATATCTACAACTTTACTAACTCTATAATAAACCAAAAATTAATGACAAAATCAGAAAGAAAAAAAAAACACAGTACCAGTACTTTTACATAGAAAATTCATAATCTTTCCTTAACTCCTGGACTCATGTGAAAAATTAGAATAAATCAATCATGGCTTGCTTCCATGTTATCATAAGCTTGTGATTACAATAATACTTGCAAGCAAACTAATTCAATGATACTGTACTTGAAATAGGCATTATAGGACTTATCAGTGGTATCAGAACAACAAGATCAATAGTATGGCAATGAGAAACAGCAGATCATGTAGGATGGAAAACAAGTCTTTCACAAAGAAATTTAGAGACCACATGTTGTTTACTAACCATTGCATTTCAACATGTTCTCATCAACAGAAATTCTCTTTTGATTACTACTAGATTACATCTGTTTTCTCAATAAATAATATTGTCAGCTGAAAGTGATGATAGAGAAAAAAGTATTGGAAATTTGAGGAAAAAGGAAAATGTATAAAATATTTAGGGAACACTGGAAAACAGACCACACCTGACTGACAAGGATTTCATACATCACTAAAGGGCAATTTGAGATTGGTGATTAAGAATTTAAAGCTTGAAAGAATCAGGGGCCAGAGATGAAAGACAGTGAGAAGTGATTCGAGGCTCAAAGGCTAAAAGAACTGGAAAAGTCAAAGAACTGTCATAGTGTGAGTATTAGTGCAGGTAAGCTGAAAATATCAGTGAACTTGAAGGATAAGATACTGTACTTGAAACAGGCATTATAGGACTTACCAGTGGTACCAGAACAAGATCAATAGTATAGCAATGAGAAACAGTAGATCATGTAGGATGGAAAACAAGTCTTTCACAAAGAAATTAAGAGACCATGTGTTAGAGGAAGCATAAATGTGGATATTTAAATCATAAAAATAGTTGACTAACATACTCTAGACAGAATGATAGTAAGCCAGAAGGTAAATTCTTTAAAAAAATATGAGTAAAATGAGAAGCAAAAGATGGGCACAAAAAGGTAAGGTAATAAGAGGTAGGACCAGATAATATAAGACAGAGAATGAGGTGGAGTTTTTGATAGGAAAGGAGCTAAGAATAGAAGGGAAACAGCAATAGAGAATAAAAAAGAGACATATCCCACTTTCAAACCAGCTCTATCAAGGCTGTAGAAATGAAAACAGTCATTAAAGAACTACAGGGGAACAGTGAAGGACAGTTTTCTCTGAGCCCACATACATTTTTCTGTTGTTACTAATGGTAATCCAAAATGAGTTTTGTCACCAAAATTGTGCAAGAACTCTAAATAGCTACATACAGTTGAACATACAAGAGTCAAAAACTTGAGTTCAAAGCCCTGGCAGAGTCACAAATGGAGTATGTTCTTCATTCTAAAGAGCAATCATAGGGTACATATTTGTAGACAAATCAAAAACCACAAAAAGGTTACCACTGCTTGAAAATGTCATAAAGGATGCAAAAAATAAAGTGTGGTAAAAAACTAACAAACAAACAAAAAAGAGTAAGAGTATAGACAGAAATTATGTAGAGTGCCCTAGTTACCTTCACACATAGGTAGTAATTTCTTTTACAGGTCAAAAGACTATTCTTGGTAAGATTACTTTAATGAGTAATATATAAACAGTTATAGCAATAAGATTAGAAATGGAATTCTGAAAAATGAAAAATCTTGAAATAATAGAATGTATATTAAAGAGATTATGTTACTCACAGCTCTTGATTCATAAGCAAAATCCAAGGAAAAAGCACCATCTATTGAAATTTCTCATACTTAAAAATAATTTTAAATTTTGGAAAATGAGAATAGTATGTACCATTCCCCATTTGATCAAGAGAACAAAATTAATTGCTAAAGAACAAAATCTAATGTAATCAAAAAGCTGACATTAAAATTACTAATTGTTGGCTTACAATTCGAATTTCAAATAATTCAGCATTTTGACTAAATTTATAAGAAGATTTCAGTAAAAATAAAACCATTCGCAACCAATAAGGAAATCAATTTTTTAAGAAACTTACAGATATGGTATTCCTGTATGCTGCTTGTATAACCATATATTGCAGAATATCCAAATATTATGATCATAACAACATCTCTACTATCCAACTCCAAAATATGCGCTGAATGTCCTTCCACAGCATACTGCTGACCATGTCCAAGGACAGTAGGAGTTTTTGTGTTCCATGATTGACTACGTATGTTAAAAACCCATAATTCATCTGTAACATTTCCATGATTTGTTTCAATTCTGCCTCCATACATAAAGATGTTTTCCTGTAAATTAAACATATATATATAGTTATAATTAAACATATATAAAAGTTATTTCTTACAAGTATCTATTAATTTAAACTAAAGGTCATGTTTAAACATTAAATTTTAGTAACTGTTCACAACATTCATAATGTATAGTTCTTATCTGTGAAAATTCAAATGGAAAACACACACCAAAAAAATGTTTCATGTACCAGAAGACCTCTATACTTTCAAAAAGTTTTATCATATGTTAAATACTTAAACTGTGTCAAGTAATCACCATTTTTAATTTAATTATTCTGTGTGACAATACCACTGAAATAATGTGAAAATAAAAACTGCAATAAGCTCATTCAAAATTTTAAAACTTAAAGGTATGGTAGTTCTAAAAGAAAGAGTAATTTACTTCTTCCACACAATAGGAAAGTAACATATTAAATTGCAGATTAACATTAGTCATAGTCTTCAACAGCTGAATTACATTTGAAGTTTACCATCTATTTGCCCTATTTTGTGCTATTTTTGATTATTCATCAAACACGCAGACGCAGACCACATTTGTACATCATATGGAGTACATTTTTATTAGAACATGTTTACCTTCATCTTACCAAGTAGGTAAATGTACTTCACATACTTTAATTCTTGTTATTCTCCTTCCCCCTCCCCATTGTCTTCCCTCCATCTCTAGATTCCCTCCCTCCCTTTACAATTTTTTTTTAGTTCATATTTGCAACATAAATGATTACATTCATTGTGGGTAACCAGTACATTTATATGACATATCTTAAATAATTTATATTCCCTTCCTCTCTCCCTATTCTATCTTCAGACTCTTGGTCTCCTTCCCATTTGCAAAAGATCTATCTCCCCATTTTCCACCTAGCAATCTTTTTATTTTTCTCTTTACTTATACTCTGGGTTGTTCATGGGAGAGAAATCATGCAATATCTAAGTTTGTATGTCTGATTTATTTCACTTAGTCTTATGTTCTCAAATTTCCTCCAAATGTCTCAAACTCATCATTGTTTGTAGCTGTGTACTATTCCATTATGTATGCCACATTGTCTTTCCATTTGTCTCATGACAGACATACAGACTACTTTCAAGATTTAGGTATAATGAACTGCACCAGTATAAACATTGGTATATGTATATCACTGCAATGTGATATCTTTAACTCTTTTGGGAAGACACCTAAAAGGGGAATAGCTGGGTCACACAGAACTTTTATTTTTAGTTTTTGTGAAATCACACTGATTTCCATAATGGTTGTACCTTCTCACCAGTTATATAAAAGTACTTACTCTTTCCTCACCAGAGTGCTGCCAGCATTTTTTATTATTTGAGTTCTCGATGATAACTAGTCTTTCTGAAATCAGATGAAACCTCAGTGTTGTTTTAGCTTGCATTTTTCTAATAGTCAACAGAGATGAACAGTTTTTCATCTATTTACTGGCCATTTATTTTTCTTTTTCTGAGGATTATCTATTTATTTAAGTTGCCCATTTCTTGATTAGGTTCTCTATTTTAGGGAGTCTAATTTCTTTGAGTTCTTTATATATATTAGGTATTAGTCCTCTACCCAAGGTGCAGTTGACAAAATTGTTTTAAAATCTCTTCATTCTGCTGGATGCTTCCTTTGCTGTGTAGAAGTTTTTTAATTTGACATAATCATATCTGTTGACTCATTGTTACTTCTTTCGCCATTGGAGTTGTAACAAGACAGTTCTTCCTACACCTATGACTTCAAGAGTTTTGCCTATTTTGTCTTCCAGTAGGCTGTGTTTTTATTTTAATATTTAAATCTTTGGTCCAGTTTGATTTTTGTTTAGTATATAATGAGAGATATGGGACCTGGTTGGAACTTCTGCACGTGAAGAGCCAGTTATCCCAATACCATGTGCTAAAAACGTTATCTTTCCTTCAGTATACGGTTTTGGCCCCTTTATCAAAGATCAGGGGGCTAAATGTGTCTGAGGTTTTTCTAAATCTTTTGTTCCACTGAAACATATAGGTATTATTAAACAAATGCCATGCTGGCTTTTTCTTTTTTATGACCACAGTACATTATTGTCATGTAGCTTTGAGAAAACATTACATACTTTCAAGTTTGCTAAATCTTTACACTTATAAATTACATAAATAATCTCAGTCACATGACTGAAATAAATTATATAAATTATCACTGTTTGAACAAAATAGAAATAAATTACAAGAGAACTTCCTCAACTGGATGGAGGGAATCTATGCAAAGCACACAGCTAAAATTATACTTATTGGTTAAATACCAGATACTTTTCTCTAGGAATAGGAATACCATAAGGATGCTCACTTTTGCTCACTTCTATTCACATTATACCAGAGATTCTAGCTATGGCAAATAGGCAAAAACTAAGAAAGCATCCAGCCAGAAACTAGAAGAAACAAAATTCCTATTTACAGATGACATGAATATACATACAGTATTCTAAGAAATAAAAAAACTAACAATTTCAGTTATATTTCAGGATCAATGTACAAAAATAAACTATATTTCTATAATTTGCAGTGAATGATCTATAATATTAAGAAAACAATTCTATTGATGTGTCAAAAAGAAAAAATAGGAATAAAGTGATCAAGGGAAGTTCAAAATTTATAAAGTTACAAAACATTTTCAAAGAAATTTTAAAAGATCTAAATAAATAGAAAAAATAGCCCATGCTTAAGGGTCAGAAGAACATCAACATGATAATATTTTCCAGATTTATCTACAGACTCAACAGGGTCTCTCAGTTGCCTTCACTGTAGAAATAAACTGATTCTAAAATTCAGGTGGAATTTCAAGAGATGGATAACATAAAGGCAATCTTGTAGCTGGGCATGGTGGCCCCTGCCTATAATCCTAGCACTGGGGAGGCTAAGGCAGGAGGAACACCATGAGTTTGAAGCCAGCCTGGACTACATAGTGAGCTCAAGGCCAGCCTAAGGCACATAGTGAGACGCAGTCTCAAAACAAACCACAAAAATAAACAAACAAAAAAACCAGACAATCCTGTAAAAAAAATAATGGTGGAATACTCACACTTCATGAAAACGACTACAACACAAAATAATTGAGATAGTCTACTGAAAATACCAATCAATAGAATAAAAATAACAGTCCCGGAAAACAAAAAAACAATACATCTATGGCTGACTATTTTTGACAGGAATGCCAAGACAATGCAAAGAACTCTCTTTTCAACAAATGGTGCTGGGAAAACTGGATAGCAGTACCCAAAAGAATGAGACCAACCTTTACTATGCTTTATAAACAAATTTAACTCAAAATACATGGAAGAACTAAATATAAGAGGCAAAGCTATAAAATTCTCAAAGAAAAAAATGGTAAATACTTATGACCTGGGATTTGACAGTGGATCATTAGATATAACAACAAAACCACAGGCAACAAAAAATGATACACTAGACTTCATCAAAACAAAATATCTCACACTTCAGAACAAACCATTAAGAAAGTGAAAACAGGGATGGAGACATAGCTTGGAGGTCACAAGTTTGATTCCTGGTACCACCCCCACCACCCCCCCCAAAAAAGTGAAAAAAACTGATAAAATATTTGAAAATTCTATATTTGTTCAGGGATTTGAATGTAGCATATATAGATACAACTGACAACTCAATAATAAAAAAATCTAATAGTAAAATAGGCAAGAACTGACATTTCTCCAAAAGCAATATACAAATAACCACATAAAAAGATGTGGAATGTCATTAGTTAATAGGGAAATACAAACCAAAATTTTAATGAAATAACACTTTACACTATCTGAAGATATATAATATAAAAGATAGATATAAACAAGTACTGGCAAGGATGTATAGATCTGGGAATCTTGATACATGACTTGTGGGAATATAAAATGGTACAGTCAGTTTTGACAGTAGTCTATTAGCTCTTCAAGAAATTAAATATGAAGCTAAAATTGGACCCAGGAACTTCATTTCTGTGTTATTTATATAACCCAGAGAAATAAAAGCATATATCCACATAAAACTTATACACACATGTTCATAGCAGCATTATCCATAATAGCCAGAAGATAAAAGGAACCCAAATGCTCATCAGCTGATGATACAAAAAATGTGGTACATCTATACAGTCGAATATTATTCTGCCATAGAGAATGAATTAACTACCATTAAATGCTACAACATAGGCAGACCTTGAAACTATTAAGCTAAGTGAAATATGTCAATCATCAGTCACAGAATGAGTTAATTTAGATAAAATGCCCATAATAGACAAAACTATAGAAACAGAAAATAGATTTGTAATTGTCTAAGAATAGGAGAATGAAGTGGTTTAGAAAGATAGCTAAAAGGATATGAGCTAGTTAGACATGCTTGCACATGCTTGGGATGCTGAGACAAAAGGATCATAAATTCCAGCCCAGCCTGGGTAACCTAGATTCTTAGCAAGACCTCATTGCAAAATAAGAATTTTAAAAGGGCTAGCAATGTTACAAGATGTTTTTTGAGGTGATGAAAATGTTTAAAAATTGATTACTCAATTCTGATGAGATCTTACACAAGTCTGCAAGAGATACAATCCTATGAATATACTAAAACAACTGAATTATATAATTTTTAAAGTGAATTATATAGTGTATCATAAATTATATCTCAAGATTTTACAAAAAGAAAGAATAAACTAAAAGAAGATAAAGAAATATAAATATGGGTATTTACCAATCACTCATAAGTACTGCTGCTTTTAAACATATATACATAGAGCAGTAGTGTATTCTTTAAATTACTTCTGTTATTTTCCAAATTTTTGCTTATGTACACAAAATACAGAAACTTTGATTTCAAAGGTCTAACCATAGACAAAAAACATGAACTCACTGATTCAAAATAAAAGATTGTAAAGAGGGCTATCCTTATAATCATGCTAAATTCATGAATCCCATAACACATAAAAATAACTGACTCCAGTATAATCTCTACCAAAACAAAATTTTGCAAAAATAGAAAACTATCCTAAAATTCATATGAAATGTTAAGAAATACTGAATAGCCAAAACAATCTTGAAAAAGAACAAAACAAAGGTTGGAAGTCTCATATTGTCTGACTTCAGAACTTACTACAAAACCATAGTAATCAAAATAGTGAGGTACTGCCATAAAGACAAACACAAATTAACCGAAGAGAATAGAGAACCCAGATATAAACTTTCATGTAAATGGTCAGATGATTTTTGACCAGTATGCCAAGAACATTCAATAGGAAAAGGACAGTTGTATCCATAAATGATGCTGGGAAACCTGGTTTCACACATGCAGAAAAATGAAATTGGACCCTTACTTTATGTCACACACCTACACATAGGAGTAAAAATTTTAAAATTCTTAAGAAAACAGAGGGAAAGTCTCATATTAATGGATTTGGCAATAATTTTATATATAACACCAAAGCAAGGTGACAAAAAGAAAAACAGATAAACAGGATTACTTCAAAATTAACTGGACTGAGGTTATAGTTCAGTGTCCTCAAAATGCACAAGACATTGGGTTCAATCCTCAGCATCACAAAAAAAAATGTAATTAAAAAATGAAATGAAAAGAACTAAAAACTTCTGCAAAGTAAAGAGATAGGAGGAAAAAATATTTTTAAATTATATATCTAGCAACGGGCTAATATATAAAGAACTACAACTTAACAAAAATATAAACTAATTAAAAATGGCAAAAACTGTTTTTTCGCCAAAGAAAATATACCAAGGGCCGATAGGCACTTAAAACTATGCAACACTAATTATTAGATGAACTCAAATCAAAATCATGAAAAGATACTTCATGCATATCAGACGTACCACTGAAAAGCAGAAGCACAAACCATTAAATGCTGGCAAGGCTGTGAACAAACTAGAACCAATGTGTGCTGTTGGCAAGGATACAAAACAGTGCAGACACTGTGGAAAACAGTATGGAAGTTCCTCAAAAACTTAAGCAGAATTGCCATGTGATCCAACAGTTCTACTTCTGAGCATATACCTAATAGAACTAAAAGAATCAAACCAGTAGTTGTATACATATGCTCATAGAAATAATACTCACAATGGGAGAAACTAGATGCAATCTAAAGGGATGAATTTGCAAAAATGAAATATAAATATAACAAAATGTTATTTAATCTTAAAAAGTAAGGGAATTCTTGACCCATGCTACAGTCAGGAGGAATCTTGAAACCATTATACTAAGGGAAACTAGCCAATTACAAAGACAAATATTGCAGGATTCTATTTACATGATGTACCTAGAGTAGTCAAATTCACAGAGACAGAAAGCAGATTGATAAATTTCCAGGGATTAAGAAAGGAAAGAATGAAGAATTTTGCTTCAGTTTTGCAAGATAAAACTAGTTTTGGAAATAATGATGGTGATGGTTACACAATGTGAATGGCAGTGAACTGTACATTTAAAAATAGTTAAAATAGTAAATTCTATGTTATGTGTAACTATTGTAATGTTTAAAAAAAAAGGTGACTAACTAATGACTAGG
Source organism: Hydrochoerus hydrochaeris (assembly GCA_004027455.1). NCBI lineage: Eukaryota > Metazoa > Chordata > Mammalia > Rodentia > Hydrochaeridae > Hydrochoerus > Hydrochoerus hydrochaeris. The sequence continues at coordinate 15,575 of PVLA01014299.1, read as the reverse complement.
TATAAAGCCACTGACAAAAAGTCAACCTCTGTTTCTTTACAGGACTAAGAGGCAATTTTAATAAAACCCACTAAATCTACTCTTGATAAAATAGCTCATAATATCTCATTACTTTGATTCATAATGATTTACTATTCTAATTAACTGTTTAAAAGAAAGAGTTTAAGTGTTTAAAAGAAGATTTCCCCTTAAGGTAATTTTTTAAAAAGAACTGAAGAAAATTATAAAAGCAGGAGTCATACCTGATACAAAGCAAGAGAATGTCCATATCTTTGGAGAGGTCCTCTGGATACAGTTCCTACATTCCATATACTGCTTTCTAAATTGTAACTAAAAGCAAGAAAAGAACTTCATAAGCTAATATTCATTTTCTTAATTTCATATGCTTTTCTTTCTATATAAGAATTTTCATTAAATTTGAAAAACATTATAACTAATAAACTAATAATTTAATGCAACATATTAGAAAGTTTTACTGAATATTCAAATATCAAAATTAATATTCAACCAGTTAAGTAGATAATACAAATGAACCAGAATAGGGTATTAGTACTAGAATTATTTTGCCTAATTGCCTGAAATTAACTAAACCTAAAAAAGTGAGCTCTTCTGCATTTGAAAATTCTCTCCATTTTTACAATAACCACTTGCTTTATGTATTCATGTTTATTCTTCACACAATTAGTTTAGTGATATATAAAGCAATGAAGAAATATATATTTCCCATAAAAATATGATTCCTTTACCAATAATTTTTTTAAATTATGCAAAATAAATCCAGCAGTGCAAAAAGTCTACAAAAATAATATTCTTGGATTGACACAAAAATAAACAATTTTTCTACTAGTTTATTATATATGAAAAGAGAAGTTCTAAAGTATGGATCTCAAATACCTAATAGCATCCCATACTTCACTATCCTCTCAAATCTTAATTTGCTAAAAACATATGAGAGGAAGAAACCAGGTGAGAAATCGAATGCCAATATGAAAGAATAAACAAGGAGCAAAGTGGAGGATAGGTATTAGGAAGCGGGAAAAATCTGTTTAAATGGGAAGTAGAACAAGAAATCAAGGAGGGATGGGGGAAGGATTGGAAAAGAGATTTAAAGAAAAAAACGAGTTGAGAAATAAAAATGGAAATGGAGCTTCTGAAAATAAGGACAGAAAGATTTAAAGGAAAGAGAGGGAAAGGGTATCAAAAAAATTAAGATGTGCTATATATATGTACAAATCCCCCATAATGAATGTGATTATTATGTATGGCAAACATGTACTTATTAAAAATGTTTAAAAATAGTTTTAATTAAAAAAAATAGAGAACTATTTTAAGAAGCTCACTATCAACTGTCCCACTTTGTGTTCTTCCTCCAACTCATAGGAAAGTCAAGAAACTGCCCCTTCACAAGATATATGAGAGTTACCAAAATGGTTTTCACCATCATTTAATTTATTTCCAACCTTAAAGTTACAAGACAGATGATGTGTATGCTAACAAAAAAATTCTTAGTTCTCAGAGCATGGGCCCCAACCTTGTAGTTTACTGATGGCAGCCATACATAACCTATTCAAGTTCCTGGTGCACCAGGTCCCACAGCACTCCAGCACTCCTCTTGTCTCAACCCTACATTACCACTTTTTGTACCACTAGATCACTGTCATCAGCATTTTCCCTATTTATATTAAAAATAAAAAACCTTTGACCTCACTCTCCCTTCAAGTTACAACCCTGGGTTTTTAACACCAAGTACATTTACTAGAAAAGTAGAAAGTTATGAAATATCCTCATATCTTTGAGAAATTAAAAATAAAAGACAATAAAACCAAGAACAAATAGAAGAAAATAATAAAGATCAAAAAACACAGTTACCAAATTGCCAACACCATTTTTCATAAATATTAACATATTGATTCATACATTTCTGTAAAAATAGAAAAGACTCAGAATAGTCTAAATAACTTTGATAAAGGAACAGAAGTAGAGCACCTACCCTCCCCAATCCCACAACTTATCACAAAGTTACACCAATCATGACAAAACGGTATTGATATCAAGATAGACAAACCACCAAAGTACCAATATAAAGTCCCAAAATAGATATCCAGAAAACAGACAATTGATTTCTGGCAAAATGCAAAAGCAATTAAGTGGAGAAAGGATTGTACCCTCAATAAATATATTGGAACAACTGGATATCCACATGTAAAAAAACCCAAACCTTATAGTATATTAAAAATTTCTTAAGACATCTAAAAGTCAACTCAAAATAACTCAGAGTGGGTTAGTTAAAGTAAAGGCAGGTGTGATCTTAGTCATTGTTTGGCTGAAGTCATTCTGTCTGGAACAAAATACATGCTTTTTTTCTTACCATACTAAAGAAACAATATGATGTTTATACATGCGTGACATTTATTTCACTAATAAGTATGTTCTCAAGACACATCCATTTACCTATAAAAAATGTCCAGTTTATCATTCTTTATAGCTGAATAGTATTCCATTATATAAAAATACTACATCTTTTTTATCCATTCTTCAGTCAATGGGCATTTAGGTTGTTTCCAAGATCTGGCTATTATAAACTGTGCTGCTATAAACATGGGTCCACATACATCGTTGTGGTATGATGTTTTAATTCTTTTGTGAAAATACCCAGAAGGGGAATAGATGGGTTGAATATCACCTCCAATCTTAGTTTTTTGAGGAATATCCACACTGATTTCCACAGTGGGTGCACCAGTCTGCATTCCCACCAACAATGTGGGGAAAGGTTCCTTTTTCCTCACAGCCCCTCCTTGTTGTTGGTTGATTTCTTAATACTAGCCATTCGTTCTGGGGTAAGGCAAAATCTCAGTGTTGTTTTAATTTGCATCTCTCAAATGACCAGTGATGTTGAACATTTTTTCATGTATTTATTTGCTGTTTGTACTTCCTCATCTGAGAAGTGTGCATTCATCTCAGATGCTCATTTTTGGATTGGATCTTTAAATCTGTGAGGATTGATTTTTTTTTTAAGCTCTTTGTATGTTCTCAATAATAATGCTTTATCTGAGGAACAGCTAGCTGGCAAACATTTGCTCCGGCATAGTGGGCTGTCTTTTCACTCTGTTGGTAGTTTCTCTTGCTAAGCAAAAACTTTTCAGTAGGATGAGATCCCATTTGTTGATTCTTCACAGTAAGTCCTGTGAACTCTGGGTTTTATTCATAAAGCCTTTGCCTATACCAATGTCTTCAAGAGTTTTACCTACTTTACCTTTCAACAGATTTAATTGTTTCTGTTTTAATATTAAAGATCTTTAATCCATTCTGATTTTAGCTTAGTATATAGTGAAAGATATGGGTCCAGTTTTTATCTTAATAAGGTATATTACTATTTATTAAAGACTATCTTTCTTCCAGTGAATGTGTTTGACACTTTTGTCAAAAAGGTAGCTTAGTGTGTCTGCAGTTATTTCTGCATCTTCTATTCCATTGATCTTCAGGTCTGTTTTTCTGCCAGTACCACACTTTTTATCACAGTAACTTTATAGTATAATTTCATGTCAGGGATTATGATGCTACCGTCCTGTCTTTGTTGCCCAGAATCGCCTTTGCTATCATAGGTCTCTTCTGATTCCAAATGAATTTTAGGATTGTCTTCTCTAATTCTGTAAGATATGCTGTTGGAATCTCGATTGGAATTGCACTGAATCTGTATAACAGTTTTGGAAAAATGGCCACTTTCACTATATTGGTTCTTCCTACCCAAGACTACGGGACATCTCTCCATTTTCTAATATCCTAAGCAATCTCCTTTATCAGAGTATTACATTTTTCAATGTAGTGGTCTTTTACATCTCTTGTTAGATTCATTTGTAGGTATTTCATTTTTTTGGATGCTATTGTAAAAGGTATTATTCCTTGATTTGTCTCTGAGTGAATTTGTTATACAAGGCTACTGATTTTTGAGTATTGAATTTATAACCAGCTAAATTACTAAATTTGCTTATTAAATCCAGAAGTCTTTTGGTGGAATCTTTGGGGTCTTCTAAGTAGAGTATCATGTCATCTATAAATAATGATAATTTAACTTATTCCTTTCCTATCTTTATTCCTTTTATTTCTTTCTCTTGTCTAATTGCTCTGGTTAAAGTTTCCAGGACTAGGTTAAATAGGAGTGAAGACAGTGGACATCCTTGTCTTGTTCCAGATTTTAGAGTGAAAGCTTTCAGTTTTTGTCCATTTAGTATGATGTTGGTGTTGGTTTGTCATAGAAGGCTTTTATCAGATTGAGATAACCATCTATTCCAATTTTCTGTAGAGTTGTCATCATGAATGGATGCTGGACTTTGTCAAAAGCTTTTTCTGCATCTTTTGAGAAGATCATATGATTTTGTCCGTGGTTCTGTTAATAAGAGATATTACATTTATGGATTTATGTATGTTGAACCATCCCTGCATCCCTGGGATGAATCCCACTTGATCACAGCGCATAATCTTCTTGACGATTTGCTGCAATCTGTTTGCCAGTATCTTATTGAGGATTTTTGCATCAATTTTCATTAAGGAGATTGACTTGTAATTCTCTTTCTTAGTAGGGTCCTTTTCTGGTTTTGGAATCAAGAGTAATGCTTCCTTATAGGAATGAATTTGGGAGTATTGCCTCCCTTTCAATTTCATTCAAGAGTGTGAGAAGTAGAGGTGTTAGATCTTCACTAAATTAATTTAGAATTCAGCACTGAATCCATCAGGGCCTGGGCTTTTCTTTGTTGATAGGGTTTTAATTACATCTTTATTTTCATTTATTGATATTGGGTTATTTAGGATTTTTATATCTTCTTGATTCAGCTTTGGTAATTCATATGTATCTAGGAATCTGTCCATTTCTTCTACATTTTCCACCTTATTAGAATACAAGTTTTCAAAGTATAGACGATGTTCTGGATTTCTACAGAGTGTTATAATTTCACCCTTTTCATTCCTAATTGCATAGATTTGAGTCTTTTCTTTCCTTTTTTTGACAAGGTTAGCCAAGGGTTTGTCAATTTTATTTAATCTTTCAAAGAACCAACTCTTCAATTCATTCATTCTTTGCATTGTTTCTTTAGTCTCCAGTTTGTTAATTTCTGCTCTCATCTTGGCAATATCCTCCCTTGTACAAGCTTTTGGTTTAGCCCGCTCTTCTTTTTCTAGAAGCTTAAGGTTCAACATTAAGCTCATATGTGCTTGCTCTGTTTTCCTGATATGGGTATTTACTACTATAATTACCCTGTTTCTTTGCTGCTCCATTTCTTTATAGTCCCCACTCACACTGATCTTTGCATTATTTTAAACACTTCCCATTATTTTAAGGTAACTCTAGTCAGGTTTTTAACCTAACCACTCCAGTAAACCTGCTTTCGTTAAGTTCACCTTCCTCATATTAATCCATTGCTACTTTTTGGTCTTCGTTTCCTTGATATAATTAATCATCAGCATTTAGTGTTGTCAGTCATCCTTTAATCCTCATATACTCACTTCTCCTCCCTTTGAAGACACTGTTGCTGTTCCTATGTTGCCAGTCACTCATTTTCAGTCCCTTGATATTCTCTCCTCTTCTCGTAGTGATATGGTGTCTCAGACACAGTTCTTGGTCTTCTCTGTCTAAAATTCATTCCTGTGATAATCTCATTCTAACTCAATCACTGTTTCTCCTTTTCCTCTCATCCAACATGTATGCTCCAAAGAGTGGACCTAACAACTCTTTTTCATAAGTGAAAGCATATTCAAAAGCCTCCATAATTCCCAAAAGATCTGTAACACTCTCATGATTTGTCTTCCTCCTCTATTATCACTCTGATTTCATGCTTCCATTTCATATGTTCTATACAAACACACAGGCCTCCTTGTTACTATTTGAATACTTCAAGAAAACACTTCTACCTCAAGGCACTGGTCTGCCTCTTTTCTGTACCTACGTATTACTGCAATGCCAATCCTGTAACTTCCTTCAAGTTTCTACTCAGTCTTTACCTTTCTCATAGCACTAACATGACCACGACATTTTTAACTTTGACTCTTCTTTTACACTCCCATTTACTTACATATCGCTGCTATTTACCAGCCTGTCTACCTACCTACCTATGTATGTATGTCCATATATATAATTTACTTTGGTAAGCATATTTACTTTTTCATATGCATTTTTCATTCATGCAGTTTTTCTTCACTAACTTCACAATGACAAGGAAATTTGTCACATTCACTGATATATCCCAAGTACCAAATACATGGTAAGTGTTCAAAACAGTCATGCACATGTTGTATATTAATTTTTCTAACATTAATGCATATACATCCTGCAAAATAACTAATTTAATCAACACTAATATGGAAAGCTTTTACACTATTTCCTGAATCTTAAAGTGTAACATCTATACCCTAACTAAATTCTACTCTAGGGCTGGTGATATACCTCAGTGGAAGAGTGCATTGCTAGTCTGAATGGGTCCCATAAAAATAAATTCTGATATAGAAGAATAAAGTACTTAGTGATATTATCATTTCTAAAAGCCATTTAAATCTCCTCACCTACATTTGAACTACATTCAAAATGATTAAAAAATTTCGCTAACCTGAGAAAACAACAAATTCACTTCTAATCTGATGGTTCATAGTTTATATAGATATAATCTTAGAAATGTAAGTATGTATATGTACTGTTTATTTTCCAATATATCATACTTTTCTAATTATCTAATATATGTATTTACTCTTTTTTATAAATTAAAGGCTTAATTTCAGGAAAAAGATGAAACTACTTAAGTATATGCAATTATACTTCATGCAGAAAATGTAATACGTGACAGAATTTCTTATACCAAACATAAACACATGTAAAATTAATGCTATCTTACCCAGAACTTATTTATTAAAGTGCCATTGAGAGGCAATGAAATTTCTACACAAAACAAACATATGTACAATGACAAAAAATTGATAAAAAATTGATCATGGACAAATTGAGTAGATATTCCCAAATCAGTCCCATTTAACAAACATATTATCAAAAAAATAACAACTTTTCAATAGCAAGAAAGTCCAACTCTAAAAAATAAAGGCCATGAAGATATGAATATAAATACTTACTTCAGGACCATTTGAAAAGAGCTGTAGTTAAAAGTATATCCACCAATCACCCACATAAATTTTCCATGTAAAACTGCTTTGTGTGAAGCCCGACCTACTGAAGGACTAAAAGGTTTAACATTTGGAAGAATCCAGTAAGATTCAGTAGAAGGAACATTCAAAGAACAGTCAGGACCTATTAAAAAAAAAATTAAACAACATACTGAATTAAATCCTTAGCTTACAGAAACAAACTGTGTGGCTTCAAAAATTTAAGAATCTAATGTCCATCTTATTAATAAATGTAACAAAAATAATAAACAGCCTGAAATGTAACTTGCAAGAAAATAGTAGATGCAATGCCTGAACAAGGCAATCAATGGCTAGACTTGAATAAATATCACAATTTTTAAAATTATTTAAATAGTGTAAAATTTCAGATAATCTCTAGTATCCTACTAGAATATTAAAATCAAAAACAATGTATTCAATTGCCACTTCTGTCACTTCCTAGAAAATGTGATCTTGAGTAAATCTTTTTAACTTTCCATCATCAAGCCTTCATGTGCAAAATGGAAATAATCATATTTTAAGATTATGTTTTAATTAAAAAAAACATAGAGACCTCTGAATGTGGTTCAATGGTAAAGAACTTGCCTACCACATATGAGGATCTAGGTTTGATCCCCAGTAACACAAACAAAACAAAAAATAAAAGCATTTGCAAATTATAAATTATTAAACAAATTTAAAGTAAATATTATATTTTTGTTAGCTTTACTATGAAGGACAACCAAAACAGCCTCCAGGAAGAAGCCTTACATACCTTTTAATAAATAAATTTAAGTATAAAGAAAGAAAAATTGTTAATTAGTGCAGAATAATTTCAAAACTATGAAGTTTCAAATATAACTTTATCTGTCCTTGTGACGTTACTCATGAGACTTATTTTCCTTATCTACAAAATGTAAATCAACCTAGATCAAACATAAGTAAAGGAATAAAGGCAAACATGTTTTTCACCAAATGTGAGCACTCACAAATGATTTCCATTCTAAGAAAACTAAAATACACTGAAACACTGGAGAAAAACTCTTCATGCTTAAAGTTCTCTTACATGTACAAAAGCAAGAAATCAACAAACATAAATGTAATAAAATACATTTTATTGCAATTCATTTTACTGCACTTCATAAATACAGTATATTTTACAAACTGAAAATCTGCAATTCTGAATTAAGCTAGTCTATATCAACAGCTTTTTCCAACTCTATATGCTCCTCTCATGTCTGTATCTCATACTGGTAATACTAGCAATGTTTTTGAAATTTTTCATTATTATTATTGTTGTTATTTTTTGTTATGGTAATCTTGTACTGAGGCCTTAAGTGTTAAATTCTATGCAGATTAAGAGAGGTGTGGAAGCTGCAGAAATTGCAGCTTCCAGAGAACGGTACACAAGTTTTAAGGAAAGGTGCCATCTCTATAAAGTAACAGTATAAGTAGCAGCAAGTACTAATATAGAAACTGGTAAATTAACTGACATAGGTGACTACACTAAACAACAGATTTTTCAGTACAGATCTAACAGCCTTGGAGGGATTTAGCTCAGCGGCACAAGTGCCTGCTTTGCAAGTGTGTAGTTGTGAGTTCAATCACCGGTACCAAAATAATAATAATAATAATAACCTTATACTGGAAGATGTCATCTATAACTTTCATAGCTGAAGAGAGAAGTGATTATCTAGCTTCAAAACCTCAAAGGATAGGCTGACTCGCTCATTAGTGGGTAATGCAGCTGTTGATTTTCAGTTTGAGCTCATTTATCATTTCAAAAATCCTAGTCTTAAGAATTATTCTAAAACACACTTCTTGTACTTTATAAATGGAGAAGTGAAGACTAAATAATAGCAAACTATTTTACAACATGGTTTCCTTTTAGACCCAGGGTTAAGACCTACTGTTCAAAGAAAAAGATTCCTATCAAAATATCAGGCCTTATTGAAAATACACCTCGTCATCCAAGAACTCTGATGGATATGTACAAGATCAATGTTGTTTTCAAGCCTGGTAATACGACAGTCATTCTGCAGCCCAAGAATATAGGATTGATTTCAATTTAAAGTCTTATTATTAAAGAAATGCATTTTATAAGATTACAGCTGCTATCAATAGTAATTCCTCTGGCAGATATGGGCAAAGTAAATAGGAAACTTTCTGGAAAGGATTCTCCATTCAAAATGACATTAGGAACATTTGCTATTTATGGAAAAATGTCAAACTATCAACATTTTTAAAAGTTTGCAAAAAGCTGATTTCAACCCTCTTGGATGATTTTAAGGAGTTAAAGATGTCATTTAGTAAATAACTGCAAATATCGTAGAAATAGCAAGAGAACTAGAATTGAAAGTGAAGCCTGAATACATAACCTAAATAGCCACAATTCATGATAAAACTCAGAGGAACTGTTTCTTATTGGTGAGCAAAGAAAAAGAAATTGGTGGGGATGGGGGCGGGGGTTGAACCAAGAACCTTCACACTTAATTACATCCCCAGCCCCAGTTTTCATTTTTTTTAAATTTGGATCTCACTAAATTCCTACATTGCCCAACCTGAGCTCTAAGTAGACTATTATTGAAACACAAAAATTTTAAACTTCCAAGCATATTCTGATTCAGAAACACTTGGTCATATAGCTTTCACTTATTCATTTGTTCATTCATTCATATTTATTCATTCATTCATCTCTAAGATGGCTTTTGATGCTTATACAAGTCTATATTTTTTAGATCAGAATTGGCATCTTAGATCATCTCATTGATGATAAGATTATCTTTTTAAATCAGATATGGAAAACTATTATTTCTGAGTAAAGACTAGAAACTATTCCTTGTGGAAGGAATCTACTTCTTTAAAAAGAAAAGTTTTAACTACAATTCTGAATTATTCAGAAATCATTTAACAGTAATTTTAGCTCACTGCCTGTCTTTGGAAATAAGTCTCATTAGAACACAGCCCTTCACATTGTCTATGGCTGAGCTTGCACTGAAACAGCAGAGTTGGGAAGCAGCAACGGAGAACACATGGCTTTTAAAGTAAAAAATACTTACTATATGGCCTTTAATAAATCACTTGGCCAACATCTAACTGAAGAGAAATTAGACCATAATATATTATCAAATATTACAAAGAGCAAAGAAAAACTATTTTTAAAAATTCCTATAATCACAAGTAAATCATCCTAAGAAATAATTTCAAAGGATAAATGTAGAATAAAGTACAACAGAGTTTTAAAAGTTTTTTTGAAAGCAATTCTAAAAAAAAAATAATTGACACTTTTCCCTTCCAAAGTATATATTCTAACTATTCTGTATAGGAAAAGCTTTTCCTAAAGAAATGTATCTCTGATTTCATAGTGGAAATCAGTTTTAAAAACGCTTTACATAAATTAAATTTATAAAACCTAGATTCCATAACATAGGCTGTTAAGTCCTCAAGTGAGGGCAAGAGCAAATTTTCTCAAAGTTCCCTAAAATAATGAACAGATTTATATGTCAACTTTTAATTTTACTAGAAAAACTGTAAAGCTACATACAGAGACAGAATGGAAAACCTAGATGTAAAACTTTATTTCCCCCAACAATTAGGAAGGTGAGTTATTCCTTTCACTAATTATTCAACAGCAGGATTGTCATTTCTCTTAATAAGAGCTATTCTGAGTATAATTTCTTTATATTATTTATGAAATGTATAAACATTCATGTAGGTAGACAGTAGAAAAAGAAATCCAAACAAATGAGGCATATCCAAGAGAAAAGGTTACTGTAATATTTTAGACTTCTATATTGATCAATTTTTGGCTCATACCTTTAATTTACATTAGTACTTAGTAGCATGAAAAAATACTTTATTATTGGGTGGTACATATTTAAAGGGCTCATATGAAAACCAATACATAAATATTCATACATCCATGTAAATATATACTGCATTTCTCAACTGAAACTTCAAACAAATATCCAACTAAATCAAATACAAGGTGTTAAACTACATTTCTATAAGCAACTCTACCTTGCAAATAATATTTTTTTGAATTTCAGTATTTAAAAAAAAATAGTAACCTATAAATCTCTAGGATTGTATATCAAATAGATTTCTTTAACTGTAAAACAGAGAAACTAACTTGTCTACCTTAAGGAAAAAATGGGATTTTTTTTTAAATATTAGGAAATCTGAAAACTTTAAAGAGTCTAAAAAAAAAATCAAAATTAGAACAGATAGTTATCTGGGTTTACCAACTATAAAGATTACCCCCCAAACTAGTGAAAACCAATTTCCCAAAAAGAAATTGGATGTTCATAGGAAATGGACAATACCCTGAGAAATGAAAAGTATATGTATACTATACTATAATAATTCCAGAAACAGTGTTTATTTAATGTGCATATTGAAAACTGAAATTCTCTAATAAAAATCAAAGCAATGAAATATCTTTGCAAGAGTACTAATTTCTAATACCACTGAATATTAGTTTATTATAATGGTCAAACTACTCTACACATATTCTATGTTCTAGGCTTATAAAACCAATCTCTAAAGACTAGGTATCAACTTTAGTGCATTTAAAATGTGCACAACTATTCTAACAATATTTTAATTTTACACAACAATGAATTATGTGAATGATAATCAAATACTAAGTAAATATTTGTTCCAAAAATCTTTGGTTCTTCTAATTCAGGTCAATGATGCTATTAGAGTATGGAAACTGTCCTTCTGTTAGCAGAAATCAGTAGTTTCCAATTTATTATTTTTTAGATATGGAAGACTTAAAACAAATTTTTACATGGAATATCAATATTAAAACGATTTTGCTTTCTACCACACCAAGAACCTTGGTTAGCTACAGAGGAAGAGAAAGGTCCCACTCAGTGCCCCTCCACCATCCTGGGAACGTCTGGCTAGAGGAACCCAGGTGCCTCTCCACTTCCCCGCAGCCTGGGAATCAATAACTGGCTTGTCCAGACAAACCCAGGGTAATTGCTAACAAGGAAAAATACTTTGCACACACAGTCCTAATGTACAATTGGTTGTTATATAACTATAAACTTTGCTCCTATAATCTAAAGTACAAAATCAATAGTAACCCCAGTTTCTCAACTTCTAAATCGTACTTCATGTTATCATTATTGCTAATTGTATGACTGTAACAAAGATGTCATATCTGTTGCAATCATTTTTTCTCCCTTGTGTAACAATACCAGGAAGCAGTGGGATAACAAATTCACCATAGCCTTACACCAAAAGACTGGGGACTGAGCCAAATAGAAACTAACATTTCACTCTCAATTAATTTAGAAGATAGGATCTTCGGATAGACATAAACCAAAAATCTCCCACACATAGAAGGCATTCCTGAAGAACAGACATTTCATAAAGAGGCCTTGATACTAGTGATATTGCTACTTACCACCTAAACTCACAAGGATCATTGTAACAAAATTGAAAAATTTTTGAAATAGAAAATGTCATGACAAAGGAGGACAAACAATGTAAGACTGTTATGTGTCAACCAAAAATGGAGTCAACACAAAAGATATAACAAGACTTCTTGCAGTATTAAGAGTAGAAAATTCCCAACCATGGGAAAAGAATCTGACATACAAATAAATGAGGCATATAGAACCTCGATTAGCCATAACCAAATTAAATCTTACCCAGACATAAAATAATCAAGTCACAGAAATTCAGAATATTAAAAGCTGTTAAAGAAACAGATAAGCTATAAAGGAAAGCCCATCAAAATAATGGCAAACTTCTCAACACAAACTCTCAAGTCAAGAAGAATTTGGAGTGAATTAGTTCAAGTTCTGAAAGAAAACAATTTCCAACCCAGACTGATGATGTATCCTGCGAAATTATATTTCAAAATTAATGGAGAAATAAGAAACTTTCATGACAAAAAACTGAAGAAACTCATGACCACCAAACCAACCACAGAAAGAGTACTGAAAGAAATTCTAGAAAGAGATAAAAATGACTACAATTCCTAGTACAACAACAGAAAAAAAACACCAACCAGGGAACATAATTAAACAGATGGGAAATGTAGGGGACCAACAATAGTAACATAAGCCTGACAAAGATAGGCCAATACATACCAGTTATAACCATTAATATAAATGACCTCAATTCACCAATCAAAAGAAATAGACCGTGAGAATGGATCAATAAACTAAATGCAGTAATATGCTGTATACAAGAAACACATTTAACTCAAAAGGAAATTCATACACTGAAAGTCAGGATGGAAAACAATACTCTATGCAACAGGAACCCAGAAAAGAGCAAGGATAGATATTCTGTTGCCAGACAATGTGATCAAAAGAGATAAAGAAGGTCACTGCATACTTGTTAGGGGAAAACTTAAAGAGGAAGAGATAACAATCATAAATACATATGCACTACATATGGGAGCACTCAACTATACAAAACAAATATTAATAGACAAAAGTCAAATAACCAATAACACAATTGTAATGGGCAACTTTAATAACCCATTGTCACAAAGAGGTAGATCAACTAGACCAAAAATATCAGCAAAGAAGTAAAAGAACTGAGCCAATCTTTTGAACAAATGGACTTAGTATAGGCTTACAGAGTGTTCCACTCTATGACCTCAGAATATACAATCTTCTCTGTTACACTTGGGTCGTTCTCTAAAATAGACCATTTAGTAGCCATAAAGCATGCTTAAGTAAATGCAAAGGAATTGAAACTATCCCATGCAATTACCTGACCACAGTGCAATGAAATTAAAAATTAATGACAAAAAAGACCACAAAAACTTTATAAACATATGGAAATTAAATAACACCCTCCTGAACAACCAATGGGTCACAGATGAACTTAACGAAAAAATTAAACAATATCTATATTCAAACAAAAGTGCAAATACAACTTACAGGAACCTGTGAGATGCAATGAAAGCAGTCCTCTGAGGGAAATTTATGGCAGTACATTCTCACTTCAGGAAAGAGAAGAAACACAAATACCCTAATGCTGTACTTCAAGCTACTAGAAAAAGAGAAGCAAGTCAAGCCCAAAGCCGAGAGAAAGGAGGAAACTATAAAGATCAGAGCAGAAATTAACACAATTGAAACTAACAAAATACAAAGAATGAAAGACTCAAAGAGTTGGTTCTTTGACCCTTATCCAAAAAATGAAAGAAAAACCTCAAATTCATGCAATCAGGAATGCAAAAAGTGAAATCACTACAGATCCTTTGGCAATTCAGATCATCAATGCCTACTTCAAAAATTTTTAGTCTCATAGGATGGAAACCACAGAAGAAATGGACAGATTCCTAGAAATATATGAATTAACAAAGTTGGATCAAGAAGACTTGAAAATTCTAAATAACCCAGTATCATTCAATGAAATTGAAAAATTAAATAAATTTTACCAATAAAAAAAAGCCCAGCACAAACTAGTTTTTCATTAATTAATTTGTGCTGTCATTGTTTGTTCATTTTTTATGCTTAGATTTTGTAACTTGAACAACTGCTTCTAAGATAATAATATGTAATATATTAGTGTTGATTTTTTACTATTATCTTTTTTTAAATTCTGTATTATTTCTACCCTTTTTCTGTTTTGCTTTTTATTTTTTTTATTTAAAAAGAAACAAAACAGAAAAAGGATAGAAATATTACAGAATTTCAAGAAAAGAAGATAAAGAGTAAGAAATCACTAGTTGATAAACTACATATTGTTCTTTAAGAAATAGTTTTTCAAGTTACAAAATTAAAGCACACAAAGTGGACACTCAAGCAGTGAGAGTGCAAACAGATCTGTTCAACAATCCAAGAACCTAGAAATATGGTCATCAATCCCACACACCTAAACATACATGCAGCTATATCTTTTATAGCACTCCTATTTCCTCTTTTTTACAATAGTAATTATACATCCTTAAAATTTTATTTAAAGAGAAGAAAAAAAGCAAAATAGAAAAAAGGGTAGCAACAATACAGAATTCTAAAAGAAAGAAAAAAAAAGGAAAATGAGAAAAAACCCACTAAGAAATCACTAGTTTAAAAATTACATATTGTCATCTTGGATGTAGTTGTTCAAGTTACAAAGTTAAAGGGTACATAGTAGACATTCAAACAGTCAGACTACAAACAGTTCTGCTCAAAGATCCAAAAAAGATTCAGAAATATGGTCATCTGTTTTACACACTCAAACTTACATGCAGTTATATCCCTTAGAGCACTTTCTTTTCCTCTTTTTACAATAGCAATTACACATTTTGGTTTTATTACACTTGTAGTTCTTATTTACTTTTTACACTAGAGACACAATATGATATTTATAAATATGATTCTTATTTATTTCACTAATGAGGATAGTCTCAAGTTGTCTCCATTTACCTATGAAGGCCTCAAGATCATCCTTTTTTATAGCTGAGTAATATTCCATTGTAT
>PVLA01014298.1:0-31355 GCA_004027455.1 Hydrochoerus hydrochaeris | reverse complement strand
CGAATCTGGTTAGATTGCTCTTTAGTATTGACAGATTTTATTCAAAGCTATTATGATTGATAGTATCAAGCCTGAGAGTATAGGCAACTGCACTTAAGATGACAAGATTCACTAGAATATCCACTCTGCTGGCTTGATTATTACCTGCCTTTGAAGTTTTATACTGTCTACAATATTTTATTTTTACTAATATTGTTATGTACTGCTATATTCAATTTTACTGCTATATTCAATTATGCCTGATGAATATATATAGACAATTCTATTGACGATAATAAGAAACAACACAGTAATCATTGTAGATCACCTTGTACTGTGGTTTTATATGACTTTTTGGTTTCATGTTTTTATAGGAATTTGTTTTGTTTTGTCTTGCTGTGCTTTATTTTTCCCTCTAATACAGAAAGGATAGAAATACATGTAGAGACTCATGCATGCATGCATGCATAGCTATTTACACTCTCACTGTTTGAATATCTACTTTGTATGCTTTAATTTTGTGACTTGAACAAAATTATTTATTTTTATATAAATAATTTTATATAAATAATTATTTTATAATAATAATTATGTCCTATTTCTAAGAGGACAATATGTAATTTATCAACTAGTGATTTCTTTTTATCTTTTTTTAAATACTGTATTATGTCTACCCTTTACATGGTTTTGTTTCTCTTTAAATAAATAAAATTTAAAAAAAAAGAAACATAGTGTTAATCCCCTCTTTGCCCCTTCAATCCTGAACTCCACTTTGGCCCTCCAGTACTTTTTTTTTTTTTTTTTTTTGCTGGGTATCAAACTCATGACCTTGTGCTTGCCAGGCAGGCACTTGCACCTCTGAGCTAAATCCCTGGCACTTATCTTTTTTTGTTCTCTGTCTCTCTCTCTCTGTCTCTCTTTTTCTCTCTCTGTCTGTGTCTCTGTCTCTGTTTCTATCTCTCTATGTCTTTCTCTCCCTCTGCCTGTTTCTCTCTCTATCTCTCTCTTATGTCTCTGTCTCCCTCTCTCTTTCTCTGTCTCTGTTTTTCTCTCTGTCTTTTTCTGTTTCTCTTGCTTCTGTCTCTTCTGTTTCCTCTGACTATATCTCTATCTCTTCTTTGTCTCTGTCTCTCTCTCTTGCTCTCTCCTGTTCCTCCTTCTATTTCTTTCCATTTTTTTTCACTACCAGAGAGAGAACCTAGGGCCTTTGTATGCTAGGCTCCAACTTGTAATCCTCCAACCTCAGTCTCCCTGATTACTGGGTCTATAGGCATTGGTTACCATACCTGTCTGTCTTCTCAGTCTAAGTATTTGTATTTTACTTTTACATTGTCCAAGCAGAGTAACATACCTTTGGTTGTACAACCATCATTAAAACTGTTTAACTAGTGTGACAGGCTGAAAATGACTACAGTGAGATGAACAAAGAAATGAGAACTTATCCTTTGTGACTGATGCTGTCTTAATGAGCCCTGAACCTCCTCTGAGGCTGCTAGAACATAGCCTTCCTGACTGATTCTGTGATGTTGTGTCATTCTGTCATGGGCTTTCAAGGATGATGCATACTTCCAGACTTGGGATAGCTACCAGAAAAATTAACAGGACTGGATCTGTAGTCATGCACATGGCAGAGGTACAGAACAGCAATATTTGCATAGGTACACAAAGATATGGCCAGAGAAAGCTAAGGGATTCTCTAAAGGATCTCACAGCAAACATTTATTACTCCCACAACAAGCAACAACCACAAGTGAAAAGTGTCTTCTACGGACACTCACTAGGAAATCAGGGTTTCATTTGGAGCTTTTTGTGTAGGCATCTCTGCTCAGTGCTCATTAAAACTCCTGATTCCCAGTGAGGAAGGTATCAGACACAAATCATTTAGTTTGTCAAAACAGCTTAAGGCTCCACAAACCACTATCATTAATAAGGAAGTTAAGGGAGCCATTGAAGCTGGACATTGATCACATGTGTGGAGCTAGAGCAAAACCAACTCTGAAAATACAGAGAGGCTCCCCCGCCACCACCAAAAAAAGCCATGTAAACAAGCTGTTCCAGCTCCAAGAAGACAAGAAGCCCAGGCTAGCCAAGAAAACAAGTTGCTAGGCAGTGGGGTTGAAATAAAATTTCTTCTGAGTGTATGGAGTATATAAATAAATGTGCTGCAGTGGTGGAGCTATTATTCTCTCTCATCAGGAGAGTAAGGTCTCCACATGACCCCAGCTTTTGTCTCTTCTTTATTTTCTTTATTTTGTCTATTCTTTATTTTCTTTATTGTCCTCTCCTGACCCCACAGGAACATCTAGCTAGAGCTGCAGCTGGTTGCTACAAGGAAGTGGTGGGGACATTTGTGAAATCCAACTTCCTAAATACCGGTCAGAGGACAACCTTGAAAACAGTCCTTTCTAACATTAGCAGCTTCAGGCTTGCTGTACCAGTAGATTTTGGGCTAATGATCTGTCAATTCAGATTCAGGTTTTCTTTGAGGCCCGGGTTAAATTGTTTCTGTGGAGTGGATTAGTTTCTTTCAAGTGGAACTCAGCCTTTGACATTTTCTCTGTTTTTGCAGGTATTTCTGTAGTGTATATGTGTGTATAGTGTATTATGTGAGGGTGTATGTAAGTACACATTGATATGTGTGTTGTATGTGTGCTGGTGAATTAGGTAAGGTTCATGAATGTAGACTTAAAGAAACAGATATGGCTCCTTGAAAGCATTCCTCAGAATTTTCACTAGCTTCTGGTGCTAGGTAGCTAGGCTCTTCTGGGATGATTCCTGAAGCAGGAATGGTCCTAGTGCTGACTCTTGATAATCAAGTTCACTCCTGCATAATGAATCACTGGCTCTGTCTAAAGGTCACATAGTGATAATGTCAGTCACTGTTTCCTTTTCTGCTTCATGTCCATCACTGCCCTCAAACCACTTCTGCTGGATACTCTACCCATCTTCTCTCCTCTGTCCCTCCATCATAGCTACAAAGTCACTTGCCTTTTGCTTCAGCCTATATTACACATTTTCAGAAAAGCATGGAAACTTCAATGACTGTTCTCTTTCATTGTCATTGGTACTGTAGGTTTACACATTGCCAATTTTGTTGCAGAATTGAGAATTTTATCGAGAACCTTTATATTGAGGTTTATATTTTTGTTTGTTTGTTTTTTCATCTTGAGATAGGTTTTCACTAAATTACTAAGCTGTCCTAAGATCCTCACACTTCAACCTCCCAGAGTGTGGTGATTACAGGCATATACACTACTATGTCTGGCTAACTTGGTTGGTTTTTAAGTGTAAGTATAATGGTTTATTAGGAGAAACAAGAGGTTTCTTTGTCACCAGACAGGTAGGAACAAGATAATCAGAGATGTCTATACATACTTCACACTGACCCCTGGAAGGGTCAGTGAGTGTAATTCCCATATGTATTTTCATTTAAGAGTCATCAATTAAAATTGTAATAAATCTAAGAAAACCATTTAATTAAATGGTTTTAAAATAAAATCAGAGGTGAGACTACTACCCTGAAAGATACAAACTGCATCTTATTTTGTAATTTTTTCACTTCATAATCACTGAAATACTGTAGTTGTGCTTCTACTTTAACTGAATTTTGTATTTCTTTCACCAAGTGAAGTATATTATTAGTGAATAAGAACTATGAATTACAGTTGCTGTGTAGTATTTGATTTAGTTGTGAATGTTTGTTTTGCTGAACCAGGATGTTTCCAGTTCTCACCACTGTGTTCCGAACAGCTCTAAATAAAATACCTAATGCTCTTAGTATTTTTAGCCAAAGTTATGGCTTATGTCTAAATGTCCCCACAAAGCCCCATGCTGTTATAGGTGGAGCTTTTTCAGAGGTGGCTGCATCAAAATTGTGTGATGCTGGGATTAAGGGTGTGTGATTACTAAATCAGTCCACTGATTGGTTTGGCACCCACCCTAAACTCAGTAGCCTAGATAGAATATAAAAGAGGCAGAAAAAAGCTGATAAAGTAGTTGGATTGCTGTATTCTGCTCCCACTTGCTGGCTTGCTTTGGACTATTTCTCCTCTGTGATGTACTTCTGCCCTACCACCGCTTCTTGGAGTGAGCCAACTCTCTGATGAAATCTCTACACACTATGCCAAATAAACCTTTCCTCCTTTAAATTTGGGTGTCAGGTATTTTGTCTCAGTAATGAGAAAAGTAACTGTAAGATAGTCCGTATAGATTTCTTGAGATTTAGAAAAAACATTATGAACAAGTTAAATCTTGTCACCTGAACAACTACTTCTAAAATAAAGATATGCAATATATTAAATAGTGTTAATTTGCTACTATTTTTGAAATTCTATATCATTTCTATCTTTATTTTTAAATTAGAAAAATAGTTAATTTTAAAAAAGACTTCTTATATGTATTGTTGGCTTGCTTTCCAAAAGTAATACATTAATTGACAATATTACATTTTAAGTATTTTTTTATTTAAAGAGGAAAAAAAAACAGGAAAAGAGTAGAAATAATAAATAATTAAAAAAAGATAAGCAGTAAGAAATCACTAGTTGGTAAGTTACATATTGTCCTCTTAGAAATACTTGTTCAAGTTACAAAATTAAAGCATACAAAGTAGATATTCAAACAGTGAGAGTGTAAATAGCTATGCATGCATGCATGAGTCTCTACATGTATTTCTATCCTTTCTGTATTAGAGGGAAAAACAAAGCATAGCAAGACAAAACAAAACAAATTCCTATAAAAACATGAAACCAAAAAGTCATATAAAACCACAGTACAAGGTGATCTACAATGATTACTGTGTTGTTTCTTATTATCTTCAATAGAATTTTCTATATCATCAGGCATAATTGAATATAGCAGTATAATTGAATATAGCAGTATGTAACAATATTAGTAAAAATAAAATATTGTAGACAGTATAAAACTTCAAAGGCAGGTAATAATCAAGCCAGCAGAGTGGATATTCTAGTGAATCTTGTCATCTTAAATGCAGTTGCCTATACTCTCAGACTTGATACTATCAGTCATAACAGCTTTGAATAAAATCTGTCAATACTAAAGATCAATCTAACAAACCAGATTCAATTAAGATCAGTCATGGTAAAACAGTATAAGTTATACAGAGCTTCAGATCAAATTAATAGGAAAGTAGAGATAATTACCGTACTATATCCTGCTGTTTTCAGGATAACTGTCTGTGCCCTCAAACTTAGTACAAGTAGACAAACTGGAAAAGAATATAATCCATCTAAACAGAGGAGAGTGTTTGATTTAATTAAAAACTCTTGCTCTTTATATTTTTGTATCTCTGATTACCATGAGAGGTTGTCAAGCACATTCTATGTGCCAGGTCCGTCCCTAGGTGTTGAGATGCTATGCTCAATAGAACAGAACAAGTCAGCCCTTGCAGAGGTACATTCATTGGGAATACAAACAACTACTGCTTTGTAAGTTTGCCACATATCTAGTAGTAATAACTGTTGTGACACAATGGCAAGTTGGCAGATCTGATGGGTAGGATTATCTAAGCTCAGGGATGGCCTTTTTGCTACAGTAACACATAAACATGGTTCTGGAGGAAGTATAGGAATGGATAATGAATATGTTTGAAGTCAAATGCCAAATAAAATGTTATATATTCATGATGACAGTTTTGACCTAGCAGGTCCCCAGAGGCATCTATAGTCTTTGGGTTCCATGGACCACATCCTCAAATCACTGCTCTGCACATTTATTTAATTACCTTCTAATAATATAAATGGAAAGACTTCAGAATATTTTTAAGAGGTACATTGCATTGCAATTTATATACCAAGGATATTTTGTTGATTTTTTTTTTTTTTCTCCAAAGGGTCCATCTTGCTGGGAAGATGTCTTGATTCCAAACCGGATGAGTGGTGAATGCCAGTCTCCAGGCTGCCCTGGTACCACAGCAGTGAGTACCTTGTTAAAGTAATTCATTTAAAAAAAATAATGAAGACATCTGTAGTGTTTAGTAAAACATTAGAGCAGAGACAAAAATGAGAACTGATTTTTATTCCACCTAATATCATTCACTGGAGGTTAAATAATATCCAAATGTGTTAATAATATTCACCAAAAGTTCTTCTGTATCATTGCCTTCTATGTTACCTTTCTAATGACTTGATCACTTTTGGTGTTGTATGAAAAACCAACCTCTTTTCATCCTTCCACTTTCACAAAACAATATAAATTTGTGTGACATCAAAAGGTGTGTGGATTTCCTCTGCTAGCAAAAATTCAACTCTGGAGCAGTGGATACCAGCTTTGTGCCCTCCAATTCTGTTCTGAAACTATCTACCTGGAGATAGCAACAGTTTCACAGATGAATTGCTTAGTCCCCCAAACTGACCATTCTTTTCAGATACCAGATTGTGTTACCTCTGAACAACTAGCTTTAAATTTCTCCCAAACACTTCCCTTCTCAGATTCCAGTAACTGGCTAGACCAGACTCAGGAAAACCATTATTTGCCATTCACTAGTTTATTATAAAGAATATTACAAAGGATTTGATGATGAAATGTATTGATGCCTACGTCAAGTTACTGAAAAGTAAAAGTGGAACTTCCATATTATAAGCATGTCACTCTGTGGCTATCCAGAAACTCTGTTCTCTGAACCTCGTCCTTTTGGACTTTTGTGGCAGTTTCATTTCATAGGCATCATTAATTAGATCACTGGCCACTGGTCATCAACCTAAGCTTCAGTCTCTTCTCCTTCCTCAAAGGTTGGGGATGCGGTTAAAAATCTTCTAATTCTGCTTGGTCTTTTTGGTGACCAGCCATTCCTTAAGTTACCTAGAGGCTACCAGCTTCCACTTGAGCTATTAGTATTGAAAAGAAATTTATCACTCTGAAGATTCCAAAGATTTTAGGAGCTATATGCCCGGAAGCAGAGACATGCACCAAATATATATTTCATAGTATCCTAGGTGACTGTGTTAAAATGTGCCAATTTAGACTCTTTTAAAACATGAAAATAAAGAAGAGTGTAAGAAAAGAAAGAATAATTAAGAGTCTAGAACAATAAAAATGACAAGTATATATATTAATCCTTTTCATGATGATATGAAAGTTTATGTTTATATTTCATATCATTCAAAAACTTTTTTTTGCTTTATTGCTTACCATTGAAAAATTGTTTCACTTTGAAAGCATATACTCTGTTTCACATAGAGTAGATGTTTCCTGAAAGAGATTCTAAATGCTCAATTTATTCTTAAAATTATTTTATTATTATAGTCATGCTTATCATTTTATATCTTTATTCTTTTTACTTTGAAAATCTTTGGACCATCGTACTCTGACTGTATATATTTCCCAAACTGTAAATTCTGTTATGGTGCCAACACACATGTCAGTGTTAGTTCACAAACTGTCACAACCAGCTGGCAGTTCATATCTTTTCAAAGGAACAAAGTCTGTCAATAGGAACAGGTATGGTGTTTGAGCTAGAATCATTAGAGGAGTTTTCTCTTGCCAATCTGCTGGATAATTGCAAGGATACCAACATAGCAGCAAGTAGCAGTCAAACAAGCATTCTTCCTCAAACTCAGATTTGAGACCATGAGCAAGTTCTTATTAATGCACTTCCTGAAGGAAAAGTCTTGAAGGAAAAATAATGACTTGTATGTCACTCACAGATACCAAAGCATAGTACACTCATACAAGTTTCAATCTGCTATGAAATTTAACTGTATATACTTTAGAGGGCAGAATTCTTAAGTATAATTTCATATGTATTATGCAAATATATATGCATTATAATATACATAAAATATAGATATAATTTCATATAATTAAGCATATATATAGTTTTATTTGTTCATGGATACATATAATGATTTATCCATCTATCTTTTGGTATATATGACATCATCATGGTCTTAACTTTATCCTCAGGCTAATGTGAGGTCTTCTGAAAAATCTACTTCAATAGTTCAGTGTCTAACTGCCACACACACACTGCATCAGTTTTTAGGATCTAACAAACTTGGACTCAAAATATGTGCCTCATTGGGGAGAGAAATGATAGGAATTCTTACCTATCTTGTTCTAACTAGATAAAGGAGAAAATGTTACCTCCAAAAATGTGTAAACACAAACTAAAGTTTAATTAGAGGCAATATTCATTCTTTCTATATTGCATGTGAATTCGTACATATAGAAAATTGTTTGTGAAGTCATGGTTTGACAGTACTAGATACCAGGCTGAAACTATTCTGAATCTTTGCAGAACATGTGTACTGAGTTCTCAAATGATAATGTTTAATGGACTATGAATTAACAATCAAAAGAAATTATATGACATGTATAAAAATAAGTCACCATAAATGAGAACAAGCAGAACTCAAATTTGGAAATAACACAGACATTGAAATTATCATGGAACTAATGTAAGTATGTATAGTTATAAAAATAAAGATATACATATAAAATTGTTTTAAAAAGACTATCAGAAATAGGCCTCAGTCACACATATGAGATATTCTGGAATTCAAAATTATACTAACTGTCCTGAAACTTACTAAATATCGAATAAGACTTAAGTGAAAAGAGAAATTAGGATTTAGATACAAAATTTGATCTGAAAAATCTAACAAATTGAATCCCTGCCTAAAAACAGTTTAAAATGTAAAGAAATTGAAAATATGTAAGACAGATGTTCCAAATATTAGATTTCCATAATACAAATAATGGAATGGAAGAAATTTATATTTAAAGAGATATAAGGGACAAATTAACATAATTTTTGAAATTGGAGAATCTCAATAAGTTCCAAATAGCATAATTAAAATGAAGGATACATCTAAACAAGTCACACTGGAATAAACAAGTCACACTGGAAAACAGATTGTCAAAGTCAAGTAGAAAGTTCGAATAGGAAATGCAATGACAAAACCTCATTACCTATATATGAATTAACTAACCACTGGTAGTTAATTAATTATCCTCAACAGCAGGAAACAGAGGACACTGGAAAACAGTAACTTCAACATTTTGAAAGAAAATGAATGTCAAGTTAAAATTCTATGTTAGAAAAAAATTTTTAAGAACAAAAGGCAAAAGTTGAGAATGGCGATACATATCCATAATTCCAGTACTTTGGAAAGTAAGACAGGAAGATCATAAATTCATTCCCAGCTTGACACTCTCAGCAACTTAATAAGACCCTGTTTCAAAATAAAAAATACCATACTTTTAAGTAAAATAAATTGGACATACACGTTCACATATCACATGATTTCTCTGGTTTTAGAAACTAAAAGTGTAAATAAGGACCAAAATATACAATAGATATTGGGAAACAGGATGAAAATGTTCAAATGGGAAGGGAAACTAATAAAGGGGAGGAGTAAGGGGAGGGGAAAAGGGGGAAAAAGTGGCAAGAGAAAAAATGGAAATGAAACTTTTGTAAATAAGGAGAGAAAGTGTGGCTAAAGGGAAGCTAAGGGAATCTGAAAAAAAAGAACTAAGATATATAATGTACAGGTGCAGACTCCCTGTGATAAATGTGATCATTATATATATATATATATATATATATATATATATATATATATATATATAAAATTTACCAATAAAAATAATTAATTAAGTTTTAAAAATTAAAAATAACTGAATAAAAAGGACTAGGGAATAGCTCAGAGCAAAAGCTCTGGGCTCATCCCAGTAGTGTAAAAGGAAGAGAAAAAAAAAAAAAGACACAATTCATAATTTAAAAAGCTCTTTTTCACAGTGAAAAACTCAATAAATTGGCACCTATGTATACTTTACTTAACCTTTTAAAAAATTACATATTTTAGAAAAAAATCATGATCCAAAGAGAAAAACATGAAATTTCAGAAAGAATGGTGAAAAATATAGATAATTTTAAATAAAGTATAACAGTAAATATGATAATATTTAATTTATGGAAATATTTAATAAATATAAAATAAAGTAACTAGGTATTATTGTTTGTGGGCATGGAGCATATGGTTAAAGCATTCTAGACATTGACTAAAATTAAACTTGTTTTTGATATATAAATGTTCCTAGCAATTTTAATTGTAATAGGCAAAACTAAAAACTATATATCCAACAGTAAGGTAATGCATAAATAATCTGTAGTATAGCCATCCCTCAACAAGAAAAAGAAATAAACTATGGCTATACTCCACATCACAGACAGGTTTCAAAATGCAAATGTTCAGTGAGAGAAGCCAAATAGACAAAGCGGACACAGCATTTACGTCTATCATGAACCTCTAGAGAATGCAAACAAACCTCAGTGTCAGAAATTTGATAGGTAGATCCCTAGGAACCAGGGTGGTGTGGAGGGCAGTGGGAGAACTAAAGGAAGGGAAGGCTGAGGACAGAGGAAAAAGGGATTGAAGGGCTCAATGAATCATTTGGGGTGATAACTTTTCACTATGCTCGTTACAATGCTTTGGCTATGGGCTCACTTGTCTTCACTGCATTCAAGGGACCTTTTTTGGCTTAGACCTTTGTGATATCAAATGAAGAGTTAATTTTGAACAAATCTTTCCCATCAATGCTGTACTTTAAAGCATTTTTTTCTCCGATGTGAAATTCCTCACACTCCTGACACAGGGAATTTTTCTCTTTTATGAATTTTCTGGTAGTCAATAAAGGCTGCTTCTCCCTGAAAGCATTTTTGAACTCTGTGACTGTTTCAGTTCAAAGCTGGGCTTTTAGTGCTTTGGCCACATTCAAATCCTAGCTGAGAAGTACCTCAGTTCCTTCTTCACCAAGCTCCAGGTGAATGACCTCCTAGGGTTAGAGAGAGGCTCAAGTCTCAACAAGGACACAGAAGAATTCTCTGTGATGGCAGAATACATTCTCAGGCCTTATCAAAGAGCTCCTTTTGCTCCTAAGAGAGGTACCCGATCTTTCCACAGAGGCCCTGGTTCCTCTCCACCTCCCTTATCCAAATCTAGGGCTGAGAAGGTTTTTAGAAGATACCCTCCAAAATAAAATATTCAATTAAGAAAATAAACAACTAGATGGGTGCTTAGTGGCACATTCCTATACTCCCAGCACTTGAGAGGCTGAGGCAGGTGGATTGTTGCAAGTTCAAGACCAGCCTGGGCTACAAAGTGAGCCCAAGGTCAGCCTAAACTGTATAGCAAGACTCTGTCTCAAAAAGAGATGAGAAGAGAAGAGAAGAGAAGAGAAGAGAAGAGAAGAGAAGAAGCAACTTAAATAAACACTTCTCAAAAGAAGTTCAAGTGACCAATAAGTAAGCAAACAAACAAAAACTCAACATTTTTGGATATTAGAGAAATGCAAATCAAAACATTTAGCGTTCCATCTTATACCAAAAAGACTATCATAAGGACAACAAATAATTGGGGGGTTGTGACTGAAGGGGAACACTATTGGTGAGAATGTAAACTAGTATAACCACTATGGAAATCGGTATAGAAATTCTTAAAAGATTTTAACAGTAGTAACTCCATTACACAGATCTATTCCTTTTCTGGGTATCTCCCTGAAATAATTAAAGTCATCATATTAGAGTGATTGACCCATACCCATGTGTAGAGCAACATAATTCACAATAGCCAAAATATGGAAGTGGACTATGTGCCCATCAACAAATGAATGAATAAAGAAAATGTGGTGTATACTATATATACAGTGGAGTATTATTCAGTCATAAAGGATAAATTTGAGCCATTTGGAGGAAAACAGATGAATTTGAGACCATAATGCTAAGTGAAACAAATCAGACACAGAAGGTTGACTATTGCATGGTTTCTCTTATATGAGAAACTCAAAAGATAAATAACTTAAACTCTAAAATAATAAAAGTGAAATCGTAGAAAACAAGGAGGTTGACTGTAAACCTTGGGAAGGGGATCTGCCAAGTGGGGGAGAATGGAAAGTGGGAGAAGAGTGGAAAGTAAAAATGATGAGGATATATGTGTATGCACCTGTTCCCCAATATCAATGTAATTATTATGTTTTACACAGATATATTAACAATAAAAAATAGTTCACATAACCACAAAAGGGATTGAAATAAAGTACAGGATGTAGAATTACTACACGGAAAAGTGAATGAATGAATAAAACAGAGAGAGAGAGAAAATTGTGACAAATAAGTAGCACACACCAAACTGGCAAAAATAAAAGCACATATGTTGATAATGGAGTTAAATGTAAGTGTAGTCTAACTGAATTCTAAAAGATCAAGATTCTTAGGATGGATTAAAAGGAGAAAATCTAGCTTTGTGTAGGTTATAAAAGACACACATAAAGCATATGATAACTAAAGTAAAAGAGTGTAGCATACTATGCTGTTAAATCCATTTTAACTGCATATAAAGTAGACTGTAAGGGAGAAGCATTACTGGAGGGAGGCTCCATAGATTTTGATAAAAGGTTTAATAACACAAGAAGATAGTGTGCTTTAAAAATTTTCTGATCATAATAATATGGACTCAAAATATATTAAAGAAGCAGTGTCAGAATTACAAAATTATATAGACAAACTGCCCTCATTGATGGGAGTGACATAGTTGAGGAGCTGAGAGCTTCCCCCATGAAGACTCAAGAAAGACACTACAAACTCACCACCATGACCAATGAACTCAGGATGGTGCCCCCAACATCTGCAATGCAAAGCATTTCAACTTCTGATCATGGTTTAGACATTAAGGAATTAAAATATCATTAATAACATATGCAACATGGTAATTCTTATCTCTTGATTCAGTGAAAATTGATATATGGACTCAAACAGCGATGAAAATGCACCCCCTAACAAATATTTTGGGATGCAGCTAAATTTGTATTTAAACAAATAACTTAGGACCATACAAATTTACTTTATAAAACAACACAGAGAAAAATACTTTTAAATATTTTTAGAAAGAAATTGGGATATCCAAATATTTTTCTCCCACATGTAATGAACAGTAAAGAAATGTTTGTTAAATGAAGGGATTAGCAGTGTGCCTGCTTTGAAGTAACTATGCCAATGGCTAGCAGAGTTTAGTATTTAATGTGAGACATTTTATTTCCTTTACTCTTTATGTTAAAACCATTTTTCTAGAGTACATTTTCACAAAATAGTTAAATGTAAATCATGACTCTTGCATTTTCTAAGGTGATTGTGTGGTATTTATTTCTTAAGAAGGTGAGACTATAAGCTTTTAAAGTACTTTATCACACATAAATTTGCAGGGTATTATTAATTTTGGCGGTATTTTGGATATTATATATTGTTGTCTCAATATAAACTTTAATTTCCATCTATGTACTTAAAAGAGCAAGTTGCTTATTCTGAGTTGACATTTATGTACTTAAGGGCAGTCGAATTGGATCACTTTAAATAAGCAGTAAAATTTAACCTTGGATTTTGAGAGTACAAATATAATCTTGACCTGGACTACACTATAGACAGAGAAATCCGAACCTAATTGAATCTTACACTAATTGCTGTATTTCAGGAAGGAGTATTGCATCGGCTCTAAAGGCATCTGACCTTTTAATAAAACAAATTCTAATTGGCTCAAAGTATATTTTAGATCAAAAAGGGAAAAAAATTATGATTTTCTTAATTAGTTAAATTAATTGATCTTTGAATAAGGCATAAGACTTTACACTTTCTGTATAAGCCTTCATTTTGTATTTTGCCTATAGTACCTTAAACAATTAAGATAGTATCTGTTTGGGCAGGGCATGTGTTTATTTTACTTGTAAAACATAGCTAAGCGAAAATTAGAAGTTCTGGGATGCAAGCTTTATATCTAAGTCCCAAACTGTAACTCACAAAAGTCAAAAGACTATTATCAAACCTTCTCCTACAAATGTCTTGGCTTCATTGCTGCTTTTGTGGTAATGAGGTGCTTCTCTACCAACTAAAAGTGCCTTTCTACACACCTGACACTTGTACAGCAGGGTTTTTAGGATAGAGGATGATTTCTTCAAATGAAAAAGGAAATTTAAAATACCTCTTCAGTAATAAATGAGCATGTTCATTTTAAAAATACTTGTTGAGGAATGTTGGTTTCACTATTTAGTGACCATAATATAACTACACCATATTTTATATTTTTGCAAAGGAAAGATTATCTGAAATCCTATATAAAATTTTATATTTTCTGTTTTAGATTACTTGATTTTGATATGAGTTAAATTCTTTTACATCAAATATTTTTTCTCATCAGAAACAAACAGGACCCCTTAAAATAGCTATAAGATTTATTTCAAATGAAATTAGATACTTGAAACCCTCCCTTGAGCTATAATAAATAACATAATTATGTTATCAGTATAATAAATAGATAATTTTCATTTTTTTCAACCTGCAATTTATTTCTTTCTTTCCTGTTGGGCTCAATATATGTCAACTGGAATGTTAGTCATAGTATATATTTTTTATTTCATCTTCTTGGGACATGGTGACTAAAGAAAAATGAATAGTAAATAAGAGGCCTCCAATACTGAACTATATGATTTATAAGTCATTTGTATACTTTATATACAAAAAATTTCTTGTTAATGTTTTAGTTAAATCAAATTGCCATCCTCAAAGGTATATGTGTTTATTTGGGTTGTTTCCACTGCTTTTTCAGAGATTCATTAGTCTCACAAAATGAGACTCAGGATTTCTCAGGATAGTTTCTTGTACTATATGTTCTTAATTTTCCTGATATCTCATTATAATGATGGGTTGATTTTGTTTTGTTTTTAAGGTAAGATCTTAAGTTGGTTGAGAATCACTGAGATAGTCACAACTGACTATATCTTGTATCTACTTGTACAGTGTAGGTTCTGTTGGCTCCCTATTCTTTTGTTTCCCAAGCTCATCAGCATAAATAGTCACCAACATTGGCACAAACATATTTATACAACTCCACTGATGTCAGACGGCAGTTGGGTGGAGGATATTGGGAGTGCAGGCTGACAACAGGGGTGAAGTGGAAATGTATACATTCATTCATTTTCCTTTCTTTGGCAACCATAGTTTGAGATAAATATTTGCTCTGTCCTTGCACTATTCTTCCCTCTCATATTTTCTTAATTCTAAGTAAAATTGAATTGTGAAAGCTTTGAAGTCAAACCCATATTATGATTGAATGATGTCTAAGAGTGACAAACTGTTTTCTGTTGTCTGAAATGCAATTTGGGTGACAAAGTAGAAAGCTCTTGCAGTATTTTTAATAAATGATCAAGTGTTTAGGCCTAAGGATAGCTTATTTCTAAACCATGTTCGAGTACTTCATAGTAAAGCATTTCATGTTCTATTTTGGATTGTTAAGGTTAAAATTAGAAGATAGCTATTTCATTATGAAATTAACCTTTTGCAAATTTGATTAAAAATCAAAATTTTGTTAAAATATAAAAATATGTTGTCTATTGTGAAAAGCTGTCAATTTTTAAAGATGCTGTAGCAATGAGGTTTTCAGAACCTATGAATATTTGTGAAGTTGTCAAGTCTTATCTCAATTATGTCTTCCTTTTCCTATTATATAATTCCTTCTCTATTTGAGACTTTTGACACCTTAGTGGAAAATTAATTCAATGGCTTTCTTCTCCATGGAATTTTTTAAGACTCTTGATATGAAAAGAATCAATCTGTAAGGAAAAGAGAACGGGAACAAAGTTGATGCATGTCTAGTTGAGTATGTACACATAATAGATAATTGGTATTCACACTCTACCCAGATACAGCCTTGGGCTAGTTTATGATACTCTCTTTCAAGAAATGTGCTGTTTTCATATTATTTTATAAATACGGAAAATAGTTCTTGTCTTCTCATTCCCAAAAATGACTGGTGCATGTAGTTCATATATTATTATTTATGCTTGAGATTCTTTGTTCTATAGTTTATATTTTGTATACAGTAGACAAATCATGCATATTACCACAGCAATGTTTAAATATGAGGATTTAAAATCTATTAATTTTTGAAACTTCATGAGTTTTACTTCTTAATTTTTACATTTTCCATAAAATAATTCTAAAACTAGATGTGTCAATAAGAGTGATACAATTATAGTTCCATTATGGCTTAAATAAGGGTTTCAGACAACAAAGAAAGGGCAGATGAATTTATAAAGAAAAATTCAAAATTGAAAAGATCATGCCATGTTTATAGCAGCACTATTTGTAATAGCTAAATCTTGAAAACAACCAAAATACCCATCAACTGCAGAGTGGAAAAAAAAGATGTGGTATTTTTATACAACGGAAAATATTACTCAGCTATAAAAAAGGATGGTCTTGAGACCTTTATAGGTAAATGGAGGCAACTTGAGACTATCCTCATAAGTGAAATAAATAAGACTCACATTTGTAAATGTCACATTGTGTCTAAAAATAAAAACTGATAAAACTGTCTAAATAAAAACTGAAAGTGATAAAATCCAAAATATATAATAGATATTGTAAAGATGAAAAGGAAGTAAAGTGCTCTAAAGGATATAACTGTATGTATGTTTTAATGTGTAAGATAGATGACCATATTACTAAGTTTCCATTAGATCATTGAAGAGAATGGTTTGCACTGTCAATGTTTGAGTGTCTGTCTACCTTTTATGCTTTGATTTTGTAACTTTAACAACTATCTCTAAGAAGACAATATGTAACTTATCAACTAGTAATTTCTTAGTGTTAAGATTTTTCTTTGAATAAAAAAGAAAAAGAAAAAATCAGAAAAAATTATGCTTCTTGACCAGTATGTTTTAGATCAGGGAAGATTATACATTACTCTACTAGAAAAGATAGGAATAGGTATTTAACAGATAATTTCAAAACAGGTTTATAAATTAAATTCTTAGATCTGGAGCAAACAAAATTAAATATCAATGTAAATATCACTGAATGTTTCAACTGGGATAGTAGATTAGACATAGATGAAAATGTCAAGAATTAAGATCTGGAGGTCACTCTGAGATAGCTTCAGTGCAGATACATAAGAGACTAATGGAGTGAAAAGAATAGAAAGAAGATTTGAGAGTAATGGGGCAAGAGAATGAGGCCTGCCTCTCAGCAGGGAAATAACCCTCTTGATCCCTCAAGCAGGTGATGAGTGGCTCCAGGAGACCTCCACTTCATTATGCCTTGATGGTGGTCATTAAGAAGCCATCATCTCTCTTTCTCAGGCCAAGATGGATCTCAAAAAGTTATCAGAGACCATGATAAAATTTAGTTTTAAAGATATGTATTGCAAAAAATGAAAGTTAAAAAGCAACTTGAGAGCTCTTAAAGTCACTTACCAGACTTGAGATTCACGGTGAAAAGTATAAGCAAATGGAGCTAATGTTTGTGGAAAACAAACATACTTTGAAATCTTCCCATCATCTAAACTAATTAAGTTGATGAGTATCATTGCCTCAATGTTCAGAGTTTGGGAAATTAAATTTAGTGATAATAATGTTATATGAGTATTTGTAGGTGAAAGTGTTTGATGCTAAAATGTTGTAAAAGCAGGGGTCAGGGGTTTAGCTCAGTAGCGCAAGTGCCTGCCTGGCAAGCACAAGGTCATGAGTTCAATCCCTGGTACAAAAAAAAAAAATTGGAAAAGCAGAATATAGTTTGGAAAACTTTCATTTTTTCCGCTGAATGAAATATAGTTGATTCTAACTGGGTATGGTGGTGGCACATGACTGTAATCCCAGCACTTAGGAAGCTGAGGCAAGAGGGTTGCTGTGAGTTGGAGGCCAGCTTGCACTATATACTGCAACCCTGTCCCAAATTCCAAATAATTTTTTAAAAAGATGAAGAATAGGAAAAAGAAAAAAGAAGTATAGTTGATTCTCTTAACACAATGTTGTATTTTGTTAGTTACTACACTCAAAATACAATGACCTTCAAGAATCAGGAATGCAGATAAAAAAGAAACTACCTTACAGAAGTCACTGCCATTCAATTCTGAGGAGCTAATATAAAATCCACTGAGCATGTCTTCTGAACAGTCACTAAGGACAGAAAAAATTATTATTTCGTTCACTGTTCATATAGTTGGGGAAAATTCAGAGTGGAGTCACACATATAGCCAAAAACATGGTTTTACTATGACCTAAATATTTGTTAGGATGGATTTATGAGATGTACAGGACTTTGCCATGTAAATAGAAGAGGAAATAAGCAAATCAGTGCAGTATAAGTGCCATGAGAGAAGAATACTACATGCTGTTGGGGCTTCTATGAAGAGAAACTGGCTGAGCAAAGGTGACCTGCAGGATGCTAATCTGGGGAAAGGCAGTGGATTTTGCAGAAATGGTAATGGTGACAAGATTTGAAGCCTTTTGTGATGCAGAGGAAATGATGTTGACAAAAATAAAAAAAAATTCAGGTTCATTCATTCCATGAATACCATTTGGCAACTTGCTGTCTAATGGGTACTTAGCTGGATGTTTACCCAGTTTACTAAATCAAAATTCCATGCTTTGATGGAGCTATGCCCACTTCTGATGATCTTAGACTTGCTCAGAAGGAAGAAGAAAAAGAAAAGTACAAGGTATTCAGAGACCATGAAACAGGGCATTTCTAGAATATACCCTCAACTAGGGAAAAGGAAACCTATACTGAGAGAAAGCCCAAGCAGCATGACCAGTAGGGTGCAGCTCTGCAAAGAGTCCTTGGATCAGTGGTGACTGCAAAAGAGATGGGATGTATGTGTCTTCTTTGTTGGTTTGATCTTGTTTTGTTTGTGGAATTTTTCTCTAGGATTATTGTAATTATAGAATTAAATCTTCATGTTTAAACTTGAATATTTAGAAGGCTGATCTAGCATTTGAGCTGATTGATGTCATGAAAAATGAGGAACAATTGAAAAAGTAAATTTTGAAGGGAACAAAAAAATGAGATTATTTTTATATAATTTTTTTCTCATCCCTCCTGCATTTCTAGCAAAGTATGAATAAAGGTACAGAGAACTGGCATTTTGCCTTCCCTTAAACCAGAAACATAACAAACAAATGACATTTTAGTTCAGAACTGATTAAAAATGCCACACTTTTCTTGTATTTATTGGGTCATTAAGAGCAGCCATCTGGTTGTTTGCTGCCTTAACTGTTCACGTTTCTCCAGTATGTTCCTCAGTGGGAGTCTGTTTAGTGCTTGATTGAAATTCCCTGTTTATTGGCAACTGTGTTATCTGGTATGGCCAGAAGTGACTTATGTAGCAGAAAGGATTTTCTTTCCTCCATCTTCTTGCTACTTCCCTTGTCAGCCTTCCTGGAAAAACTAGGACATTTTCTTCTTGCCATAAACTTTTCACAATATTTGAGGGGCAAGAATATGGGTTACTAGTTGAAAGAAACTTTGAAATGATCATGGAATTCATTGCTTCCTTAGAATAACTGATTTGACTGTAATTACTGTATAGGCTGAGCAGTTGGATAAGTTGGGTTGAGTGTGGAAGCATACCAGTATAACCTTTTTACTCTATGTTAATCAACTTCTATTCACATCCTTTTGTCCGTTTGTGGAACAAAGCTTGTGCATCAGGAGGTTCTCCATTTTGCCTTATTTGATGTGCCCAAGGAACCGCAGATTGGGGCCCAATCAAACCATAGTTTGGAGAGGAATCTCACCTCCTCATTGTGGAGCAGACGAAACAGTCGATTGCTTTTACCATCTGTTACAAATATTCACACAATGATTCAACAGGCATTCAGAGGTTAAAACAATTCCTCCCCCAAACCATAGGGAGGCCTACCTAACAAGAAGTGATCAAGCTCTGCTGCTTGGACTGAGCAGGCATAGATTGAAACTGGTGCCTCCGAAGGTCTTACTTGAATCAGTCAGGCACATAAATAGGCAGACAGTGTCCTCCTACCTTTTGGGTCTGATGTGAGCCACTCAAACAAGGAGCCAAGAATCTTCCTCCAAGCCTCCAAAGGGACTTGAGAAATCTTGAGGGCACACCTTCACATGGGGACCTGGTGAGGTCCTTGCTTTCTCTGTGATAGCCATGAACAGTGACCAAATTATTCAGCACAGTCAGTCTTCTTGGCCATTGCACCAGATGCAGTATCAAACACAAACACTAAAACATCACCTTGGATTTGGAGGCAGATTTATTTAATGTTAATGGCACTATCCTCAAGTGTCAGGCCGCAAAGGCTGAGGGAAAGATGTTTTTATGTGGTTGCAAAGCAGAAGTACAGAGGCAGAATATTTGGCAGTTATTGATTGGTTCTTACAGTACGTCCAATAGCGACCAGCTGTTTTTGAGAAACAGAAGTAACAGGAACTGTGACAGGAACTGAAGTAAACTGGAGGTTACCTATGCACCTAAGAGAAATTGAAGTATACTGGCTTTAGGGGTATTTTCTGCTGCACTACAAGTCAGGATTTATACTCCACTAAATTTATTATTAAAATACTGTTTGAAACATGATTCTTTGGAAATCATGGAGGGAAATCATATTGAAAAATGGACTCTACTGAATTTGTTGCATTTTCATTCCAACTACAATCACAGAAATACTTCCTAACAAGTATGCTGCAGAGATTACAGTTGATACCCCCCCTAAACGGAATGAAACATGTTAATGAAAAACATTCATTAAAAAAAATCTTTCAGAATGGTGAAAGCCAATCTGTTTGGAAAGACTGGAGGAGAGAAAAGAGTATCAGGGATGATAGAAGGAATATTAAGATTATCTCAATAAATACTCATTGCTTTCAATCAAATGTTTTGTGTCTAAAGATAAATCAGCAAGAAAGGCCACCAGCTGGTGAGAATCATTATGAACCAAAAATGTTTACAAGTTCAGAATTAAACTTTAACACTCAATACTTGAAGAGACTAAGTTCCTAACATGCAGAATTTGTTTATGAACCTTTATACTAACATATTAATATATACTCTGGGGACATCTGTTCTTCCATAATATTCATATCTACCTTCTCAGATGTAGTTCTTTTCTTTCTGCCACCTGCTCCTTTCTCTTTTCTCATTCTTATTTTCTTCCTCATTATTACTTTTCTTGGGTAAGCTGGCTTTAACCCAAGTCAGGTATTTATCTTTGTATATTTCTTAATTTGTCTGAAAGTTCTTTAATATTCCTCTTATCTAAACTTATGTTCTAAGTGGCATGCCCTTGGAGTTGGACCAGTGATAGTAATTTGTTGCTAACAAATAGAAAGCGGTAGAAGTGAGACTGTGTTATCTCTGACTAGATGACAAAAGGTACAGTGATGTCTATCTGAATTCCTCTCTTATGCAATGTATGTACTACTAGCAGCCCTTGACCAACATATAAGATGCCCCAGATTCCCCAGGCCACATGGAGATAGAGAAATGACTATGGGCAGTGTTCTATCTCTCTGCCACTTGAGTCCTTCAATTGACAACTGCCACTTGTGTGAATAGGAAAGGTTTCAACAATTCTTTCTTCCATTTTTGAGCCTCCTCAACTACTGCCAAGTGGAGCAGAGATAAATAATCCCCACCTTAAAATAAATATTATGGAATTTAAGATACTAATATGTGGGATGTTTGTTGAACAGAACTGGTAGAATAGGACACATTTCATAATGTTCTACATGCCATGTTACAATACAATGCACTATACACATTCTGATAAATGTTGGTGTTCTATCTATCTATCTATCTATCTGTTACAGTTTTACAAAAGAAGGTGAGAATTAGAAATCAGGTAATAATTTTGTGCTGAAGGTAGTACAGTAGAATTATATAGGCCTAGAGTTTATTTAAACTGAGCTAGAACTGTTTAAAGTGAACCTTTACCTTGGATTATATCAGATCAATAATACCACTTTCAAATGACTCCACATCTGATCTAGTACCATATATACTACTTGCTTATGCTAAGGAATTAAAATGCAAAAATGTACTTATCTGTTGTAACCCTATCTGGTGCTAATGACATTCCCTTGTAGTTCCAGCTCTCTGAGAGGCTGAGGTAGGAGGATACCAGTTCAAGCCCAGCCTGGAAAGATTAGTGACTTACTTAGAATCTGTCTTAAATTTTAAGGTAATAATAAAAGGCCCAGGAATATAGTGCATTGTAAGGGCCTCAAGTTCAATCCCCAGTATTGGAAAAAAATATAAAAAAGAAAAGAAAAAGAATGTAAACCTTTTGTGTCTAAGTCAGGTCATGTTGTATACATATTTCTCAAAGCATCATCAATTATAAATGTGCAAATGATTTTATCTGCTAATTTATTTTAGCCACACTTTTATAAGAGCACAAGTTTAGTATGTAGAAGAATATGAAACAGTTTGGCAGTAAAGTTAGGGAAAGTTGAATTGGAATCTTGCCCTGGTACTTTCAAGTTGTACACAGGACAAAATCTTTGCACTCACCAGTTGAGATGCCAATACCTTTTATACAAAGTTATTATAAATATTATATTTGGTAAAGGGTGTAAAGTTATTTCCTTATAGTCTGTCATTTTAAAGGATAAATAAATTGTAGTTATGTTACCATAGTTGGTATTATAATGCATTGATTTTTATTAGGTTGGTTTCAGAAGGTACCTTTTCTTCAACTATTTTTGTAGGGACCAGAGATGATTTATTATAATTCCTTTGCAGTGGATCACCATTTCTGCAAATAACACAACCTATTCAAGTTGCTCTGATAATAACTTAGTAACAAACTAACATCTGTAGTAGCATAAACAATTATGTATTCAAGTATCATTTTGTATATTACTTAATTGTGACATTGACAAAATTCTAAACCACATGATCTGATGGAAAAAAATATATTCATAATATAATGTTTAGAAAAAAATATTGTTTTGGTAATTTTTTGAAGTTTGTGCTACTAGAATTATTGTCGTAATTCCACACATTTTAAAATGTCATGCTAGAAACACAATTTGAAGATATTATATCTCATTTTCATTGAAATATTTTCATAGTAAATGTTGCATTTTCTGATTATAAGAACTTAACATTGGCTGAAAAAATAGCATACTTTTGTATAAAGATGAGTGTAAAACTCTTAATCATCCTAACATTAGATGTGTATTCTTCCAGTTTGCTTTCAAAGTATATGTGTGAGGGTGTGTATGTATGTATCTGTGTGTGGGTAGGTATGTGTGTCTGCACATATGAAAAGGCATGCTCTCTTTTTAAAACCTGGGCTTGTATCTCATATATTATCTTGTATATTTAATTTCACATATTATGCTCATTTTGTATATTAAGGGCAAAAGATTTGCATAATGATTTTCAGAGAGAGGAATCCTATTTTATTCTTTGCTAATATGCCTCCATGGATGAGCATTTAGGTTGCTCTAATTTACCTGTAAAAGAAACAAGAAACAGAACTTTAGTGATCTTCATTACATACATCTCTACAGTCACATCTGGCCAAAACTGTAAACTCTAAAATTGGGAGTACAGTTAAGGAGGCAGAGAAACTTTACATTTAAAATGTTGTACTGCTAAGTTCCCAAAGTTCACCTAGCATCTTTATACCACTTTGACTTTCCTTTAAAACATATAAGAGGAGAGAAGACAAGATGGCCAATCAGTGAGCAACAAAATTCAAAGCCTCCCGGGAGAAACAACTCATTTGCCAGAATAAAACCTGTTGAAGAGACCCAGACAGAGGGAGATGGATCCTCTTGACACAGGAAGAAATTAAAACGTAAAAAAGCTCATCAAATACTTCGGGACTACAACTGAAAGAGCTAAAAATTACGGGACACAGCATTTTCGTTCGCGGCAACCCACCAAGTTTGCAAAGGCCTGAATCTGTGCCGGCCGGCAGAGCCACCCAGACTCATTCCCACCGCCACTCACAGGAAGCACAGCAGTGCTAAAGTTGGGGGTTGGTGAGCCCAATGGAGAGCGGAGCTGGTGAAGGGACCTTCATTAAGCCATGGTCAGAGCTGGTAATGAGACACCCCCCCCAGGAAAGGCACGACCAAATGGGTGACATGTTGGAATCGGGCAGGAGGAGACTGAAATGGGAGCAACAGTGACTTCAGCTGGTTCCTCCCTCCCCAGAGCAGATTTATGGGATTTGCTTGGACTGGGCTGCGCCTCTGGCTGGGACCCAATGAGCCATCCCAAATCGATTCCCTGTGCCTAGCAAATACTAACCAGGTGAAGGCACCTGAAGTTTGGCTGGCCCAGTGGGGAGGGGCAGGCAAATACAGCTGCTGCTTACACCTCAGTGACAAGAGCAGGGAGGAGAGGGTGGAGGTACCTCACCAGCGTGCTTCAGAGGAAATGTGGCCAACAGAGAAGGGGGTTGGGACCTGCACTGTAACCCGTGTGGAGGAAGCAAGGGCCATGACAGGAGAGAGAGGCAGGAGGAGGCCTCTAGTCCGAACCCTGAGATGGAAAAACAAGGGAGACTGAGGGTGGCAAACACACAACATCAGACATGGCTTCAATGGGCAGTAAGAGATATCTTTGGGACCTTGTAGATGAGCTCAAAACTGAAATATTAAATCAGGTAAAGCAGGATATGAGTAGAGTAATAAAAGAAATGCTGTCAGGCAGAATCTCTCAGGATGATACAGACTGTAGAAGGGAGGAACACAAGAAAAAGGAGAGAAACATTTGATAAAGAATATAAAGAAAATATAGAATAAATGAAACAGATTCAAAGAGACTACCAGGAAATTAAAAGCTCCATTGAAAGCTGGCAAAACTCCTTAAAAGAAACTAAGGATAGACTATCAAAGCTTGAAGACAAGTTTGCAATGTGTGATCATGAAGGGAAAGGTCTCTTAAAAACGACAGGGAGACAGGCAGTAACAATACAAAGGCTAGAAGATGACAAAAGAATCTACAATTTAAGAATAAGAAATGTGAACAAAGAAACAGGAATACATACAGGCAAATTACAAAGGCCATTCACAGAAATAATTAAGGAAAACTTCCCAAGCATGGCAAAAGAAAGTGACATTCTGTTGTGTGAGGCATACAGAACTCCAGCCACCTACAACCAAAACAGAGCTACACCCAGACATATAATAATCAAGATACCAGAAATTAAGTATAAAAACAGAATATTAAAAGCCATCAGAGAAAAGAAACAGATTACCTATAAAGGTAAGCCCATCAGGATCACAGCTGACTTCTCAACAGAGACCATCAGATCAAGAAGAGCTTGGACTGAAGTGTTCCAAGCTCTGAAAGAAAATAACCTCCAGCCCAGATTGATGTACCTTGCAAAACTGTCACTAGAAATTATGGAGAAATAAGATGCTTCTATAACAAAGAGGAACTGGGGGAGTTTGTGGCCACCAATCCAACCCTACAGAGAATACTGAAGGGCATTCTAGAGAGAGAGAAAAAATACGAGGATTTTAGGAACAGTGGCACAAAGGCCTCAATGAGTGGGGCAGGCAGTAGAATGAAAGAGAAAAGTAGACAAACAGACAGAAAAATAGCATAGCAGAAATGAGACAGAGAAGGATAACTAAAATCTCTAACATAGATGGCCTTGATACACTATATTGTTAATAGTGCACCAGGATTTAAAACCCATGTTACTCACACTACTCTGCTTAGATGGATTATATTCTGTTCCAGTCATTCTACCTGTACTAGATTTGAGGGCACAGACAGTTATCCTGAAAATAACAGGACATAGTACAGTAATCATCCTTATTTTCCTATTAACTTAATCTAAAGCTCTGTAAAAACCTACACAGTTTTACCATGACTGATCATAATCGAATCTGGTTTGTTGGATCGCTGTTTTGTGTTGATAGATTTTATTCAAAGCTATTATGATTGATAGTATCAAGTCTGAGAATATAGGCAACTGCACTTAAGATGACAAGATTCACCAGAATATCCACTCTGGTTTGATTATTACCTGCCTTTGAAGTTTTATACTGTCTACAATGTTTTATTTTTACTAATATTGTTATTTACTGCTTTACTCAATTATAGTGCTATATTCAATTATTCCTGATGATATAGACATTCTCTTGAAGATAATAAACAACACAGTAACCATTGTAGATCACCTTGTACTGTGGTTTTATACGACTT
The DNA here is from genome assembly GCA_004027455.1 of Hydrochoerus hydrochaeris. Taxonomy (NCBI): domain Eukaryota; kingdom Metazoa; phylum Chordata; class Mammalia; order Rodentia; family Hydrochaeridae; genus Hydrochoerus; species Hydrochoerus hydrochaeris. The sequence goes on along the minus strand of PVLA01014298.1, from coordinate 5,388 downwards.
TTTGGTTTCATGTTTTTATAGGAACTTATTTTGTTTTGTCTTGCTAAGTTTTGTTATTTCCTCTAATACAGAAAGGATAGAAATACATGTAGAGATTCATGCATGCATAGCTGTTTACACTCTCACTGTTTGACTATCTACTTTGTGTGCTTTAATTTTGTAACTTGAACAACTATTTCTAAGAGGAAAATATGTAATTTATTAGCTAGTGATTTCTTATTGTTTATGTTTTTTTTTGAATTTTGTATTGTCTCTAACTTTTACATGCTTTTGTTTCCCTTTAAATAAAAAAAAATATATAAGAGTACTATTGCTGGTTGTTCTTTACTACTAAGTTCTTTCTTCTTTTTAATCATTGTCAATTATTTCAATAAAATGAGAATCTCATTTTAAATTGCACCACCTCCTGGAATTTATAGACTGTTTATTGATCTTTATTTTGGTTTTTCTTTTTTTATAATTGTACATTTTAGATGAGCGTTTGTTATCATGAGCTATTCTGTGTGATATGTTGAAAATATTTTTACCAGTAATGTAATCTACAAGTCTTTTGTTATGTTTTAGAATCATGTAATTGATAAATTTTTATGAAGTTAAATCTATTTTTTTACCTTTTATTTAATTTTTTTAGGATTATGCCTTTTACATCCATCATTTTTTAGCAGAATCTTCTTTGTACTCAAGATCATCATTTGTATTTAACAAAAATTTTTTTTACTTATTTTACATTTTTAATTATTTAGACATTAAAATATTGATGAACATAAATTTCATTTTCATGTGAACAACTTTGTATGAATCTAATTTTTTTCCTTGCTTCTCCACCCAACTTATAACTTTTTGTATTATATTTTGAATAGAAATATTTTCTCTTGTATTTGAAATAAATATCATGTATTTATATTAACTTTAGAATCTTGTACCTTGGAGTCTATTCTGTCCTACTGATTTACTTTTTTGCCTCCAAATTTACATTACTTTGATCACTATAACATGTCACACATTATAACAAGTTTAATATCTGTTACAGTTGTCCAGATTGCTATCATTTTTTCTCTTATTCACAGAGATTAATTTTTCCACATGATCTATAATATTTTATAAATTTAAAAAATGAATTAGATGAATTTATTTTTAGTATATATCATCATAGACAACTATAGTTAAAGGAAACTGTAATTTAAGGATGAATTGTATAATAGCAAGGCTTATCTCATTTTTTGAGTTTCTGGGCTATATTCCAAAAGACTCAGTCCCTCTAAAATTCCTTCTTTAGTAAATATATTATGTATATTATATTTAATAATATTACATATTATATATTTAATAAATATAATTATTTTGTATTTAACAATATAATCTATAATGCATTCAATATTCAAACACATACATATATATGGAGAGATAGTCATATTGGTTTTCTTGATTGATCAGTATTTCAAGCTGCTAAATCATAATTCCATGATTAAAAATACATGCTAGTCTGTATTTTTCTTTCTATGACAAGCTACAGTCTTGGATAAAAGCTAGAAGGATATTTTTCTGCAAATGACAAATATATAGTAATTTTCAATGTCAATGAAATATATTCAATCACCTAATTCAAAATACTTCTTAAATTATTGTTCTGTTTGATTTATAACATTACTTTTAGGGAAATTAGGTGTCAACAAAATTAGTACTACAGTGCTCGTTAGTTATTACAAAATTTTATGAGTATAGTATTTTCTTTTATATTTAAAATATTATCTTGGAATTTTCTTTAATAGAACTTTCAAAAGGGCAGAGAGGCAAAATGGAAATTAGTAATTTACAAGAAATATGCTTATTTTTATTATTTCCTACCTTCTGGGGATCAACTTATTAAAACATTCAGCAAGAAAAAGCTTTAAAAGCATTAGAGCAAGAAAGATCCAGGTTCAATTACCTAGGTGACAAGCTATACTAGTTGGATGACATTGAAAAGTCTTCATTCTTTTACTTTTAGCATAATACATGCTGTACTCTAAAATTTGCCTGATTTTTTATTAATACAGCAATATACTGAGAAAGGCTAATATTGTAGACAGCACTTAAAAATATACTTGCTACTCAGCTTTAATATTTATAAATTTTAAACATCTTGATTGTTTCCAAACATTGTTAAATACTATCAATTAATTTAGAAACAGTTACACTGAAGGTAGTTTTCACATGACTTATGTAATATTTTGTGTAGCTAGATCAGAGTTTAAAGAATGATCTTTTCTTATATTCAGCATATTGGTTATGTATTCAAAAAACCTATGTTGAACATGTAGTCATAATTGTAGATTCTGGGATAAAATATATGAAAAATATATATAAAAAAAGGAAAACTTATAACAGTTAAATTATTGAAGTACATCATTTTAGTACATCACATCATTGAATGGCAAGTGATTCTGTTTTCCAAAATTGTTCAAACTAGTATTCTGATAAATTATTCCCAGGAAAGGTTTTTTTTAAAGATAAAACTCAATCAATTAACATCATCTTTTAACTACAAAAGAACTTATAGAATGATTAGTAGCTAGGCTTACCATTTTGCCTTATTAAAGAAATATTGATCAACTTACCTAAAGCCTTACCCTATAAGATACTTTTATCTTTTGGGCTCGATGATTTTTAAAATTCTTTCCTACTTCAAATATCCATTTTTTTTGTTTTCTTAGAAGAAAAGAAACACATTGGCTAAAAAGATAATGAAAGCACATAGATATAAAATAAAGTGTATAGTGTAAGTTTCTGATCATAATTTATATTATTCTACCAATGTTATGTATCCCTTAATTATATATTTGTAGCATATTTTGGGATTTACTACATTTAAGTAAATGTATGTAATACAAACTTCCTCTTACAAGTTTCTATTCTTCTATGCTAAATTCATAAGATTGAAATTGTCAGTAAATTTAAATGGACAAAAACTGAAAGCTTTCACTTTAAAATCAGGAACAAGACAAGGATGTCCACTCTCACCACTCCTTTTCAACATAGTTCTGGAAACACTAGCCAGGGCAATCGGGCAAGAGAGAGAAATAAAAGGAGTAAAGATAGGAAAGGAAGAAGTTAAATTATCACTATTTGCAGATGACATAATACTCTATATAGAAGACCCAAAAGATTCCATTAAAAGACTGCTAGAGGTAATTAACAAGTCCAGTAGTGTAGCTGGATACAAAGTCAGTGCTCAAAAATCAATAACATTCCTGTACACAAACAAAAAACTCACTGGGAGAGAAATTATGGAAATATTGCCCTTTACAATAACATCTAAAAAAATGAAATACTTAGAAATCAACCTAACTAAAAATGTAAAAGACCTATATGCTGAAAATTATACTATGCTGAAAAAGGAGATTGAAGAAGATATTAGAAAATGGAAGGAAATTCCTTGCTCTTGGTTAGGAATAACCAACATTGTGAAAATGGCCGTACTCTCCAAACTGTTATATAGATTTAATGCAATCCTAATCAAAATACCATTGACATACCTCACAGATCTAGAGAAAACACTCCTAAAATTCATTTGGAAACAGAAGAAACCTAGAATAGCAAAGGCAATTCTAGGCAACAAAAGCAAGGCAGGAGGCATCTCAACTCCTGACTTGAAACAGTACTATAAAGCCACAGTGATAATATCAGCTTAAAAAGAAATAGACCTGAGGATCAATGGAACAGATTAGAAGATGCAAGCACAACTACAACACTCAGCCACCTGATATTTGACAAAGGGGCTATATATGTCCACTGGAAGAACGATAGTCTCTTTAATAAATGGTGTTGGAAAAATTGGCTCTATACATGCCGAAGAATGAAACTAGATCCATGCATGTCACCATTCACAAAACTAAAGTCTAAATGGATCAAAGACCTCAATATTAAAACAGAAACACTAAATCTACTGGGAGACAAGGTAGGTAGAAGTCTTAGAGACATAGGGGTAGGTAGAGAATTCATGAACAAAACGCAAACTGCACGGGAAACACTTCAAAGAATCAACAAATGGGATCTCACATTATTGAAAAGTTTCTGCACTTCAAAGGAAATCACCAACAGAGTGAAAAGAAAACTAACAGAGTGGAAAAGAATTTTAACCAGCAATCCCTCAGACAAAGGACTTGTGTCCAGAATATATAAAGAATTGAAAACATCAAGCCCCCCAAATGCAAAGACCCTCTCCAAAAATGGGCATCTGAGATGAACACACAGTTCTCAGAAAAAGATATACAAATGGAAAATAAATACATGAAAAAATGTTCATCATCACTAGTCATTCGAGAAATGCGAATTAAAACAGCATTGAGATTCCACCTTACTCCAGAAAGAATAGCTGCCATCAAGAAATCAACTGATAACAAATGTTGGCAAGGCTGCAGGAAAAAAGGAACACTGCTCCACTGTTGGTGGGAATGTAGACTGATGCAACCATTATGGAAATCTATATGGAGAATTCTCTGAAGACTAGGATTGGAAGTTCCATTCAATCCAGCTATCCCCCTCCTGGGTATTTTCCCCAAGGAACTGAAAAGTTCATACCACAGTGATATATGTGCCCCATGTTCATAGCTGCACAATTTGTGATAGCTAAATCCTGGAAACAACCAAGATGCCCATCAACTGTAGAGTGGATGAAAAAGATGTGGCATTTTTATACAATGGAATATTACTCAGCTATAAAAAAGGATGATCTCGAGGCCTTCATAGGCAAATGGAGACAACTTGAGACTATCCTCATTAGTGAAATAAATAAGCATCAAATTTATAAATATCATATTGTGTCTCTAGTGTAAAAAGTAAATAAGAACTACAAGTGTAATAAAACCAAAATGTGTAATTGCTATTGTAAAACAGAGAGGAAAAGAAAGTGCTCTAAGAGATATAACTGCATGTATGTTTGAGTGTGTAAAATAGATGATCATATTGCTGAATCTTTGTTAGATCTTTGAGCAAAACTGTTTGTAATCTGACTGTTTGAATATTTACTATATACCCTTTAACTTTGTAACTTGAACAACTACATCCAGGATGACAGTACATAATTTATAAATTACTGATTTCTTAGTGGGGCTTTTTCTCATTCTCCTTTTTCTTTCTTTCTTTTAGAATTCTGTATTGTTGCTTCCCTTTTTTCTGTTTTTTTTTTCTTCTCTTTAAATAAAATTTTAAAAATGTATAATTGCTATTGTAAAAAAAGAGGAAATAGGAAGTGCTATAAAAGATATAGCTGCATGTATGTTTAGATGTGTGGGATTGATGACCATATTTCTAGGTTCTTGTTGGATTCTTGAACAGATCTGTTTGCACTCTCACTGCTTTAGTGTCCACTTTGTGTGCTTTAATTCTGTAACTTGAATAACTATTTCT
>PVLA01014297.1:0-31363 GCA_004027455.1 Hydrochoerus hydrochaeris | reverse complement strand
ACCCCCCTGGAGTCTCCACCCTCGACTTCATATTGAGCATTACATAAAAACATACACATGTGAACTACACAAATTACAATTATCAGTACAAAACATTTCAAGATCCCCGCGCCCAATTCCCACATGCGGCGTCCTTTTCCTGGAGAAGCGATTGTCACAAGGCGTGGATGGACTAGGACGCGGCATGGACAGAAAAGGGCACCGCATGTGATCATGAAAGGAAAGATCTCTTAAAAATAACGAGGAAACAAGCAGTAACAATACAAAGGCTAGAAGATGACAAGAGAATCTACAACTTAAGAATAAGAAATGTGAATGAAGAAGCAGGAATACATACAGGTGAATTACAAAGGCTATTCACAGAAATAATTAAGGAAAAATTCCCAAGCATGGGAAAAGAAAATGATATTTGGTTATGTGAAGCATATTGAACTTCAGCCACCTACAACCAAATCAGAGTTACACCCACACATATAATAATCAAGATAACAGAAATTAAATATAAAAACAGAATATTAAAAGCCATCAGAGAAAAGAAACAGATTACCAATAACAGTAAGCCCATCAGGATCATGACTGACTTCTTGACACAGACCATCAGATGAAGAAGAGCTTGGAGTGAAGCATTCCAAGCCCTGAAAGAAAATAACCTCCAGCCCAGATTGATGTACCCTGCAAAACTATCACTAGAAATTAATGGAGAAACAAGATGCTTCCATGACAAAGAGGAACTGGGAGCGTTTGTGACCACCAATCCAAACCTACAGAGAATACTGAAGGACATTCGAGAGAGAGAGAGAAAAAAACCAGGATTTTAGGAACAGTGGCAGAAAGGCCTCAATGAGTGGGGCAAGCAATAGAATGAACGAGAAAACTAGACAAACAGGCAGAAAAATAGCATAGCAGAAATGAGGCAGAGAAGGATAACTAGAATCTCTAACATAGATGGCCTTGATACACTATATTGTTAATAGTGCACCAGGATTTAAAACCCACATTACCCACACTACTCTGCTTAGATGTATTATATTCTGTCTCAGTCTTTTTACCTGTACTAGATTTGAGGGCACAGACAGTTATCCCAAAAATAACAAGATATAGTATTATAATCATCCTTAATTTCCTATTAACTTAATCTAAAGCTCTGTAAAACCTATGCTTTTTACCATGACTGATCGTAATAGAATCTGGTTTGTTAAATCGCTGTTTTGTATTAATACATTTTATTCAAAGCTGTTATGATTGATAGTATCAAGTCTGAGAGTATAGGCAACTGCACTTAAGATGACAAGATTCAGCAGAATATCCACTCTGGTTTGATTATTATCTGCCTTTGAAGTTTTACACTGTCTACAATGTTTTATTTTTACTAATGTTGTTATATACTGCTATATTCAATTATACTGCTACATTCAATTATGCCTGATGATATAGACTATTCTATTGAAGATAATAAGAAACAACACAGTAATTGTTGTAGATCACCTTGTACTGTGGTCTTATACAACTTTTTGGTTTAATGTTTTTATAGAAATTTTTTGTTTTGTCTTGTTATGTTTTGTTTTTCCTTCTAATACAGAAAGGATACAATTACATGTAGAGATTCATGCATGCATAGCTGTTTGCACTTTCACTGTTTGAATATCTACTTTGTATGGTTTAATTTTATAATTTGAACAACTATTTCTAAGAGGACAATATGTAATTTATCAACTAGTGATTTCTTATTGTTTATCTTTTTTTGGAAACTCTGTATTATCTCTACCCTTTACATGCTTTTGTTTCTCTTTAAATTAAAAAAAAATTTTAAAGTAAAAGGAGGAACAGAAAGTGCTCTAAAGGATATAACTGCATTTATGTTTAAGTGTGTAGGATTGATAACCATGTTGCTAAGTTGTTATTGGATCATTGAACTTCTTTGCAGCCTCACTGTTTGAATGTCCACTCTATATGCTTTAATTTTGTAACTTGAACAACTATGTCTAAGAAGACAATATATAATTTATCAACTAGTGATTTCTTACTGTTTATTTTTTGTCTGAAATTCTGTATTGTTTCTACCCCTTTTTCTGTTTTGCTTTTTTCCTCTTTAAATAAAATTTTAAAAAAAGAAATTGAATCAGCATAGCTCTGGGTATGGCTAAGGGTATTTACTGAAAACAGAAGACCTACATTGGGAGTGAATGGCACCAACCAATAGACTTGTAGCCTGAATGGACTAAAAGGGAAAGGATGAAGCCAGGGTCACTTCTGTTTCTTTGGAAGACTCCAATGTTTGCTTCACCTTGGACATTCTCTTAGCTTCCATCTTTGGCCTTTAGATATGGACTTGCATGGGACACTGCAGTAAACTTCAGGCCTTTGATTGGCTCCTTTGAGTCTCCAGCTCACGGACAGCCCTTTTGTACCCCTCCACACCTGACTCTGGGAGCATGCATTATAAACCACTCTTGTACCTTTTTATCCATTTGTGTATTTTGCATTAAATCAATTCCTTTAATATGCACTGACTGATACATTTTTAAAAACATTTTACCAAAGTTTTGTCATATTCTGCAGATCCAGAGGCCTAACTCAATGTACTACGTCATTACCAGTCAGATTCTTTCAAATTTTCACCTTTTTAGTAAGAAAACAGAAGTGGAGGAGATTGGATAACTTATTCAAGTCACAAAACTAATGAATATTTGGTAGGGAGAGAATCTCATCTAGCTGGTTTGACTGCAACCATTCTCACTTATCCAACATACTACAGTGCCCTGAAAGTTAAAGGCATGATTATAAGAAGAAATTAATCTCTTTATGGAAATTATTATGTATTAATTTCATAGTATTCTAAAGGATATGCACACTTGGATGATGTGGTATTTGATGAAAAAGGAGATAGGAAAAATATCTTAAATGAGCTCAATAATTTAAAATATTTAAATTTAAAATTCAAGTTCAAATTTAATAACCCTCAATAAGATACTGGCAAACACAATGCAGCAAATCATCAAGAAGCTTATACACCATTAATAAGTAGGATTCATCCTAGGGATGTAGGGATGGTTCAACATATATAAATCAATAAATGTAATACACTATTTAATAGAGCAAAGGAAAAAGTCATATGATCATCTTGATAAATGCATAAAAACCTTTTGAAAAAGTCAAGTACCCATTCATTGTTAAAATTCTACAGAAAATTGGAGTAGATAATCTTTCTCTCAATCTGATGAAAGCCATCTATGACAAACCAACAGCCAAAATCATACTAAATGATCAAAAACTGAAATCTTTCACTCTAAAATCAAGAACAAAGCAAAGGTGTGCACTATCTACACTCTTATTCAACACAGTCCTGGAAACTTTAGCTAGAGCAACTAGACAAGAGAAAGAAATAAAAGGAATAAAACAGTAAAAGAAGAAGTTACTTGCAGATGACATGTTATTCTACATAGAAGACTCGAAAAACTCCACTAGAAAACTGGTAGATACAAGCAAATTCAGTAGCTTGGCTGGATATGAAATCAACATTCAAAAATTAACAGCTTTCCTATACACTACTAACAAACTCATTGAGAAGAAATCAGAGAAATAACACCTTTGACAATAACATTCAAAAAAATGAAATTCTGAGGAATCTAATGAAAGATGTAAAAGATCTCTACATTGGAAATTAAGTCCTCTGAAAAAGGAGAATGAAGAGGATATTAGAAAATGGAATGACACTCCTTGCTCTTGGGTAGGAAGAACCAATATAATGAAAATGGTCACACTTTCAAAACTGTTATACAGATTTAATGTACTTCTGATCAAAATTCCAAAAGCATATCTGCCAGAATTAGAGAAAACAATCCTAAAATTCATCTGGAACCAAAAGACATAGCAAAGTCAATTCTGGGCAACAAAGGCAAGACAGGGAGCATCACAATCCCTGACTCAAAATTATACTATAAAGCTACTGTGATAAAAACAGAATGGTACTGGAAAAAAAAAGAACAGACCTGAAGATCAGTGGAACAGATTAGAAGATGCAGAAACAACTCCAGATGTACTCAGCCACCTTTTCTTTGACAAAGATGTGAAACACACTGACTGGAAGGAAAGATAGCCTCTTTAATAAATGGTGCTGGAAAAACAGGTTCTGCACATGCTGAAGAATAAAATTGGATCCATATTTTTCACCACTCACTAAAATAAAGTCAAAATGGATCACATATCTAAATATTAAAACAAAACATTAAATCTTCTGGAAGATAAAATAAATAAAACTCTTCAAGACATTGGTGTAGGCAATGACTTTATGAATAAAACCCCCAATCACACTGGAACTATCACAAAGAACAAACAACTGGGTCTCATCTTATTGAAAAGCTTTTGCACAGCAAGAGAAACTAACAACAGAGTGAAGAGACGACACACAGTGTGTGAAAAAAAATTTGACAGCTCTTCCACAGACAAAGGATTACTATCAAGAACATATAAAGAACTCAAAAAAATCAGCCTTCCCAAATTTAAATACCAAATCCAAAAATGGATATCTGAGTGGAATACACACTTCTCAGTTGAAGAAATACAAATGAAAAAACATTCAATATCACTGGTCATGCAAAAAATGCAAATTAAAACAACACTGAGATTCAACCTCTCCCTGGAAAGAAAGACTATCATCAAGAAATCAACCAATAACAAATGCTGGAGGGACTGTGGGGGGAAAGGAACACTTCTCCACTGTTGATGGGAGTGTAGACTGATGCAACCACTCTGGAAATCAGTGTGGAGACTCCTCAAAAGACTAGGATTGGAGATCCCATATGACTCAGCTATTCTCCTTCTGAATATCTTCTCGGAAGGATTAAAAATATCTTACTGCAGCAATACGTGCACCCATGTTTGTAGCAGCACAATTTGTAATAGCTAGATCTTGGAAACAACCTAAAGGTTTATCAACTGAAGGATGGATAAAAAAGAAGTGGTATTTTTTTAAATTTTATTTTACAGAGAATAAAACAAAAGAGAACAGAACAATGCAGATCAGAACAGAACAATACAAGCAACACAGCATGTCACAAGAAGACAACTGGATTTCAACAGTAGCTATCATAATAGCTCTTTCTTTGAAATAGTTGAGCATATCTTCACAAACAATAATATCAAACATAACATAATAGAATAAAAGCATTCAAGAGAATGAAACTATTACAAGGCATTCTGAACCAAATAATAGAAAATGAACAATGGCTACTATAATATCTCATTTTCCATAAAAAATTTGTATTATTACACATATTAAAATCCAATAAGACACAACATGATAGAACCAATGGCAATAGAAGAACAAAAGCATGGTATGACTTCAAAACCAGATAATATTGCGTCAGCAATGGCTGCCATAATGTCTTGTTTGCTTCAAAGTAGCTGTTCATACCATCACACATAATGTCAAATAAAACAGAATAAAACCATTCCAAACAATGAATGAAAACATTACAAGTCTTCAAAGCAATATAATGGGGATCCATGATTACCACAGAATATTATGTACTCTTACTTTTTTTTACACTAGGGAGATTGTGTGGTATTTATACATGTGAGTCTGATTTATTTTGCTTATGAGTATGGTCTCAAGTTGTATCCATTTATTTATAAATATCTCAGTGTGATCATTCTTTATAGCTGAGTAGTACTCCATTTTATAAAAGTATCACAATTCTTTTATCCATTCCTCAGTTGATGGGCACTTAGGTTGTTTCCAATATCTGGCTATTATAAATTGTGCCGCTATAAACATGGGTGCACATATATCACTGTGGTATGATGTTTTCCAGTTCTTCTGGGACTATGCCTAGGAGTGGAATAGCTTGGTGGTCAAATGGAACCTCCAATCCTAGCTTTTTGAGGAACCTCCAGACTGACCTTCACTGTGGTTGCACCAGTCTGCACTCCCACCAACAGTGCAGAAGAGTTCCTTTTTTCCCCACAGCCTCTCCAGCATTTGTTGGTTGGTAGTTTTGTTGATCCTGGCCATTCTTTCCAGAGTGAGATGGAATCTCAGTGTGGTTTTAATTTGCATTTCTGTAATGACTAATGATGCTGAACATTTTTTCATGTATTTATTTGCCATTTGCATTTCTTCCTCTGAGAACTGTGTGTTCATCTTGGATGCCCATTTTTGGATTGGGTCTTTGAATTTCAGGGGTCTGATTTTTTTTAATTCTTTATAAGTTCTAGACTGAAGTCCTTTGTCTGAGGGACAGTTCACTATGATTTTTTCCCAGTTTGTGGGTTTTCTTTTCTCTCTGTTGGAGATTTCCTTTGACATGCAGAAACTCTTTAATAAGACTTGATCCCAGTTATTGATTCTGGAAAGTATTTCCCGTGCAGTTTGGTTCTTGTTCATGAATTCTCTACCTACCCCTATGTCTTCAAGATTTTACCTACTTTGTCTTCCAACAGATTTAGTGTTTCTGTTTTAATATTTAGATCTTTGATCCATTTAGATTTTAGTTTAGTACATGGTAATAGGCATGGGTCTAGTTATAGTTTTTGGCATATGAATAGCCAGTTTTTCCAGCACCATTTATTAAAGAGACTATTGTTCTTCCAGTGAACTTTATCAAAGATAAGGTGGTTGAGTGTGTTCATAGTTGTATCTTCTAGTCTATTCCATTGATTTTCAGGTCTGTTTTTATTCCAGTACCATGTTGATTTTATTATGGTAGCATTGTAGTATAACTTCAAGTCAGGGATTGTGATGCCTCCTGCCTTGGCTTTGCTGCTTAGAATTACCTTTGCTATTCTAGGTCTCTTCTGGTTCCAGATGAACTTTAGGAATGATTTCTCTAGATCTATGAGGTATGTTAGTAGTATTTTCATTGGGATTGCATTGAATCTGTATAACAATTTTGTGAGAATGGCCATTTTCACAATATTTATTCTTCCTATCCATGAACAAGGGATGTCTTTCCATTTTCTGAGGTCCTCTTCGATTTCTTTTTTCAGGGTATTATAATTTTCCCTGTATATCTCGTTTACTTCTTTCATTAGATTAATTCCTAAGTATTTCATTTTTTTGGATGCTAGTGTGAAGGGTGTGGCTTCTCTTATTTCTCTCTCAGTGATTTTATTGTTAGTGTATAAGAATGCTATTGATTTTTGAGTATTGACTTTGTATCCAGCTACGTTACTAAATTTACTTATTATATCTAGGAGTCTTTCAATGAAGTTTTGGGGGTCTTCTATGTCGAGTATCATGTCATCTGCAAATAATGATAGTTTAACTTCCTCTTTTCCTATCTTTACTCCTTTTATTTCTCTCTTTTGTCTAATTGTTCTGGCTAGTATTTTCAGTACTATGTTGAATAGGAACAGTGATAAAGGACATCCTTGTGCCTAATTTTAAGGTAAAGGCTTTCAGTTTTTGGCCATTTAATATGATGCTAGCTGTTGGTTTGTCATAGATGGCCTTTATCATATTGAGGTAGAGACCATCTATTCCAATTCTCTGTAAGGTTCTTATCATGAATGGGTGTTGGATCTTACCAAAAGCTTTTTCTACATCTATAGAAATGATCATGTGATTCTTACTTTTGGCTCTATTGATATGGTGGATTACATTTATTGATTTACATATGTTGAGCCATCTCTACTTGCCTAGGATGAATCCCACTTGGTCATGGTATATAATTCTCTTGATGATTTGCTGCATCCTGTTTGCCAATATTTTATTGAGAATTTTTGCATCTATGTTCATTAGGGAGATTGGCCTGTAGTTGTTTTTTTTAGTTGGGTCTTTCTCGGGTTTTGGTGTTAGAGTAATATTTGCTTCCAGGAATGACTTAGGGAGAATTGCTCCCCTTTTGATTTCATTGAACAGTTTGAGGAGTGTTGGCATTAAGTCTTCTTTGTATTTCTTGTAGAATTCTGCAGTGAATCTGTCTGGGCCTGGGCTCTTCTTTGTTGGTAAGGACTTTATTACATTTTCAATTTCACTAATAGAAATTGGGTTATTCAGCAGTTTTACATCTTCTTGATCCAGCTTTGGTGGTTCATATGTTTCTAGAAATCTGTCCATTTCTTCTGTGTTATCGAACCTATGAGAGTAGAGGTTTTCAAAATAGGTGTTGATGATCTTCTGTATTTCCACAGAGTTGGTAGTGATTTCACCTTTTTCATTCCATATTGCATGAATTTGAGTCTTTTCTTTCCTTTTTTTTAATTAGGTTGGCTAGGGGCTTATCAATATTATTTATTCTCTGAAAGAACCAACTCTTTGATTCATTGATTCTTTGTATTGTTTTCTTAGTCTCTATTGCATTAATTTCTGCTCTGATCTTTATAATTTCCTCCCTTCTTTTGGCTTTGGGCTTGGCTTGCTCTGCTTTTTCTAGCTGTTTGAGGTGTAGTATCAGGTTGTTTATTTGTGTTCGTTCTGTTTTCCTAATGTGAAAACTCAGTGCAGTAAATTTTCCTCTAAGTACTGCTTTCATTACATCCCACAGATTACGTTAAGTTGTATTTGTATTTTTGTTTGCTTGTAGGTATTGTTTAATTTCTTCTTTAATTTCCTCTGTGACCCATTCATTGATTGCTCAAGAATGTATTATTCAATTTCCATGTGTTTATGGGGTTTTTACAGTTTATCATTAATTTCCATTTTCATGGTGCTATGATCCAATAATGGGATAATTTCAATTCTTTTGCATTTACTTAAATATGTTCTGTGGGCTAGTATATGGTCTATTTTAGAGAATGTCCCATGTACTGCTGAGAAGAATGTATATTCTGATGTTGTTGGATGGAACATTCTGTATACATCTATCAAGTCCATTTGTTCACAGGTGTAATTCAGTTATGTTATTTCTTTGCTGATTTTCTGTCTAGTTGATCTGTCCCTTTGTGTCAATGGTGTGTTAAGGTCTCCTGTTATAATTGTGTTATTGCTTATTTGATTTTTCATTTCTGTTAATACTTGCTTTGCATAGCTGGGTGCTCTGGAATTTGGTGCATATATATTTAAGATTGTTGTCTCTTCCTCTTGAAGTTTTCCCCTAACTAGTATGTAGTGACCTTATTTATTTCTTCAGACCTTTCTTGGTTTGAAGTTCCCATTGTCTACAAACAGAATAGCTACCCCTGCTTTGTTTTGTTTTGTTTTGTTTTGTTTTTGAGTTCTTGTTGCATGAAGTATTGTTTTCCATCCTTGGACTTTCAGTCTATGATTTTCCTTTTGGGTTAGATGAGTTTTGTAGACAGCATATGGTTGGACATTGTTTCTTGATCCATTCTGCCAGTCTGTTTCTTTTAATTGGTGAATTGAGGCTATTTACATTAATGGTTATAACTGTTATATATTGGATTATTGTTGACATGTTATCTTTCTGTTGTTGTATCTTTATCTTTCCCTTCTGTTTAATTGTCTGTCTTGCTTAGTGGTTTTTCCCTATGTGTATCTAGAATGTCTTTGAGTACTCTTTGCAGGGTTGGTTTGGTGATCATGAAGTTCTTGAGTTGTTCTTTGTCATGGAAGTATCTTATTTCTCCATCCATTTTGAAGGATAGTTTTGCAAGGTACAGCAGTCTGGGTTGGAAGTCGTTTTCCTTAAGGTCTGAAATATTTCACTCCATGCTCTTTTTTACTTCATTATTTGTGTTGAGAAGTCTTCTGTGATTCTGATAAATTTTCCTTTATAAGTGATCTGTCTTTTCTCTCTAACAGCTTTTAATATTCTGTTCTTATGTTGGATTTCTGGGATGGTGATTATTATATGTCTGGGTGTAGTTTTATTTTGGTTATGGCTGTTTGGAGTTCTATATGCTTCGCTAATCTGAATGTCAGTTTCCATTCTTGTGTTTGGGAAATTTTCAGCTATTACCTCTGTAAATAGCCTCTTGATATCATTTGTGTTGTCCTCTTCTTTTTCATTTATCCCTGTTAATCTTATGTTGTTTTTCTTTGCATCATCTTGCAACTGTTGAATTGTTTTTTCCTGATTCCTTGTTATAAGAAGTAGCATTTTTATACAACAGAGTACTAGTCAGCCATAAAGATGTTTACAAGTAAATGGATATAATTTGAGACCATATTTATAAGTGAAATAAACATGACTCATATGTGCAAACACTGTATTGTCTCCCTAGTGTAAGAAGCTGAACAAAATAATATGTGTGTATATATAATTAAGAAAGTTATACCATTGATTTCTCTTAGTTCATTGAAAAGAAAGGTTTGCACTAACATTGTCTGGGAAATTTAATGCATTTATCTTGTATTCTGAGTAACTAATTTATTTTTATTTTTTTCCAAGAGAATAAAAACACATAAAAGAAAAACAAAAAACAAAGTAGACAAACAAACAACAAAAAAACCCCAAAACAATAGCAATATAGGCTTTCAAAACAAGATGATAAGAAGTTAACAATGGTTGTTCTATTGCATATTGTAATCTCCAAAAAGTTGCTTAGGTTACCAGATATAGACATACAAAATTGATTTAATCATATGAGTTTTAGCTGTTCTTTTCCAAGAACTAATAGAATTAGTAGTATAGTCATCTTATTTATCTTATGTATGTATGTATGTATGTATGTATGTATATATATATATATATATATATATATACATATATATATATACAAATTTATATCTTTTTCCTTTTCCCTTCCTTTTTTCCTTCTTTCCTCATCCAAGTTACTTTTCTCCTTTGAGCAGTTTCTTACCCCTAAACAATATTTATTGTACATTTTGGATCTTATTTGCTTTTTCAGTTTCTTACACTATGAAGGCAATATGTTATTTACACATGTGAGTTTGATTTATTTCACTTATGAGTATGGTCTCAAGTCACATCTATTTACATATAAAAGCCTCAATGCAAACTTTCATTGTGGCTGAGTAGTACTCCATTGTATAAAAATACTACATCTTTTTTATCCATTCCTCAGTTGATGAGTATTTGGGTTGTTTCCAAGATTCGGTTATTACAAATTGTGCTGCTATAAACAAGGGTGCACATATATCACTGTGGTATTATTTTTCAATTCTTCTGGGAAAATGCCCAGAAGCAGGATAGCTGGGTCAAATGGGACCTCTAATCCTAGATTTTTGAAGACCCTCCACACTGATTTGCACAGTGGTTGCACCAGCTCACACTCCCACCAACAGTGGAGAAGAGTTCCTTTTTCCTTACAGCCCCTCCAACATTTGTTATTGGTTGGTTTCTTGAGTGAGATGACCATTCTTTCTGGAGTGAGATGGAATTTCAGTGTGGTTTTAATTTGCATTTCTCTAATGACCAATGACACTGAAAATTTTTTCATATATTTATTTTCATTTGTATTTCTTCAGCTGAGAAGTGTGTATTCATTTCAGATGCCCATTTTTGGATTTGGTCTTTGAATTTTGGGAACCTGATTTTTTTTAATTCTTTATATGTTCTCAATAGAAGTCCTTTGGAGAAGGTATTTTCCCAATTTGTAGATTTTCTCTTCACTCTGTTGGAGATTTCTTTTGACATGCAAAAACTCTTTAATAAGATGAGATCCCAGTTGTTGATCCTGGGGAGTATTTCCTGTGCAATTTAATTTTTTTAATGAACTCTTCCTACCCCTATTTCATCAAGATTTATACCTACTTTGTCTCCCAGCAGATTTAGTGTTTTTGTTTTAATATTTAGATCTTTGACACGTTTTGAATTTTGCCTAGTGAATGGTGACAGACATGGGTCTAGTTTTAGTTTCCAGCATATGGAAAGCCAGTTTTTCTAGCAACACTTATTATAGAAGCTATCTTTCTTCCAGTGAACATGTTTGCCCCTTTGTTAAGCATAAGATGGCTGAGTATGTTTGTAGTTGTGGTTGTATCTTCTATTACATTGATCTTCAGGTCTGTTTTTATTCCAACACCATGATGATTTTATCACTGTAGCTTTGTAATAAAATTTTGAGTCAGGCATTGTGATGCTTTCTGCCTTGTCTGTGCCACCCAGAACTGCCTTTGCTATTCTAGGTCTCTTCTGGTTCCAATGATTGGAACAATTTCTCTAAGAAATTTAGGGGAGGCTTAATGCCAACACTCCTCAAACTCTTCAGTGAAATTGAAAGGGAAGCAAGTCTCCCTAATTCATTCCTGGAAGCAAGTATTATCCTAATAGCAAAACCAGAGAAAGACTCAACCAAAAAAGAGAATTACAGGACAATCTCCCTAATGAACATAGATGCAAAAGTCCTCAATAAAATACTGGAAAAAGAATGCAGCAAATCATCAAGAAGATTATAGACCATGACCAAGTAGGATTCATCCCAGGAATGCAGGGATGGTTCAATTTAAGCAAATCAATAAATGTAATACACCATATCAACAGAGCCAGAAATAAGAATCATGTGATCATCTCAATAGATGCAGAAAAAGCTTTTGATAAAATCCAACACTCAGGGGCCAGGGATTTGACTCAGCAGCACAAGCTCCTACCTGGCAAGAGTGAGATCATGAGTTCGAGCCCCCATACCAAAAAAAAAAAAAAATATCCAGCTTTCATTCATAATAAAAAAAAAAACCTATGGATAATCAGAACAGATGGTCTTTACTTCAATGTGATAAAAGCCATATACAACAAACCAACAGTCAACATCTAACTAAAGGGACAAAAACTGAAAACTTTCAAATTAAAATCAGGAACAATATAAGAATTGTCCATTTTTACTACTCATATTCAATATAGCTCTGGAAACATAGACAAGAAATTAGACAAGAGAAAGAAATAAAAAGAATAAGAATAGGAAAGGGAAAAGTTGAATTATCATTATTTGAAGATGATATGATACTCTACATAGAAGGCCCCAAAACTCCACTGAAAGATTTCTAGATGTAACAACCAAATTCTGTAATGTAGCTGGATACAAAGTCAACACTCAAAAATCTATAGCATTCCTGTACACAAACAACAAGCAACAAACTCACTGAGAGAGAAATAAGGGAAGCCACACCCTTCACAATAGCATCTTAAAAAATGAAATACTTAGGAATCAATCTAACAAAGGAAGTAAAAGATCTATACATTGAAAATTACATTACTCTGAAAAAAGAAATTGAAGAGGATTTCAGAAAATGGAAAGACATCCCTTGTTCATGGACAGGAAGAACAAACATTGTGAAAATCACCATTCTCCCAAAATTGTTACACAGATTTATTGCAATTCTGATCAAAACACCATTAGCATACCTCACAGATCTAGTGTCTTTCAGGGAACGGGTGAAATGTTTTGGTTTTCACATATGTGTACCCTCAAAGCTTCATGTGCTCATGGGTGGGGCTTTTGAGAGATAATTGAATCATGGAAGTGTGATACTCATCAGTGGATTTGTCTGATAAATTTATAGCTAAATTTGATGTTGACAGTGAGAATCTGGCTGGAAGAAATTGGTGTTTGGGAGGAAGGCCTAGAAGGGTTTATTTCTCTTCCCAACTCTTCTCTTCATTCTCCCTGCTTCCTGTTTGCCATGCCATAAGCAACTGTCTTCTGCTATTCTCCTTTGCCATGTTGTCCTGCCTTGGAACCAATGTATTATGGTCTGAAACCTCTACAGACTATAATCCCAAATCAATCATAGTTACTTTAATTTGTTGATGTCAGGTATTATGTCTCAGCAATTAAAAAAGAGAATTTTCTCCCAGCAAAGTCTCTTGCAATTTTTTAGCTCTTCATGGGTTACAGACTCATCTCTGGACCAATAAAATACTGTGGTCAAGGGCTACGGGAAATGCTGATTAACCAAAGCTGGTAAGAACCCATTTGAATGGAGAATGGTTGTCACCCAAACCACATAGCTCAGAATGGGAAGGTGGTTTTTCTCAAAGGAAACTCAAAATACTATTAGGAAGAAGAGGAATGCTGGACCATCTAAAACCAAATGGTATCTTTTAAAGTCTGTGTTTAAATATACTCCTTTGGTTTAGATATTTGATATATCAAAATAATAAGCCTTTCCAAGAATTTCCTAAATATTATCTACATAAATCTGAATATCCATAGATTCTTAAGAAGGAGCAAAGAAAAATCTGAATTCACATAAACAATCTAGAATGTCACCTGATCACTTGTTATTTGAATATCAGGAACCAATTTTATACAATCATATAGCATGATTATCTATTAAGTATGGCTTTTTCTAAATTTAAAAGAATGAGATTGAAGTTCTCATTGCACTAGAATCTCTATCATCCTTCCAGACAATATTTTAACTTCTTTTACACATTTCTATGATGTATGGTTATGTCCATATTAAATAGTTGTTTAGATCTGAGGTATTTTCATGTTACTTAAGTCAGCTCTCCACTCCAAAGTTAGGACTTTACTCCAAAAAGAGTTCCTCTTTATTTTTTTTATTTTTTTATTTTAAAGAGAATAAAACAAGAGGACAGATCTAAGCAGATCAGAGCAGAACAATGTAAGCAACACAGCACTTCACAACAAGACAACTGGATATTAACAGTAGCTATCATAATGTCTCTTTCTTTGAAATAGTTGAGCTTAGCTTTACACACAGTAATGTCAAACATAACAAAATAGAATAAAACTACTCAAGAGAATGAAAGTATTGCAAGGCATACTGAACCAATTTTTTTTTTAATTTTTTAAGACTTCCACTTTAGAAGAGAGTATTATCTGGGGATTTAGCTCAGTAGCATAAGCCAGGCAAATGTGAGATTGTGAGTTCGATCCCCAGTACAAAAAAAAGAAAGAAAGAAGAAAGGAAAGCAGAGTATTTATTATTTAGCCTTAAATGAGACATTATGCTGAATGAAATCAGCCAGTCAAAAAAAAAAAAGGATAAGTACCTTTTAATTCCATTTATATGAGTATCTAGACTAATCAGACTCATAGACACACAAAGTAGAGTGGTGCTTGCCAGGGGCTGGGGTGGGAGGTCAGGGATGAAGAGAGTTTAGTGAGTAAAGCTTCAGTTTGCAAAATGAAAAAGTTCTGGAGACTCTTTGCACAGCAGTGTGAATATACTTAATGCTACTGAGCTGTATGTTTAAAAATGGTTATGATGGTAAATCTTATGTTTTGTGTATTTTACCACAAAATTTTTAAAAGTTTATTTCATGGAAAAACAATTTTTAAGTGCTGAGATATCAAGTGTTGAAGATTGGATAATAATAACTAAAATACATTCTTGGGAAAGTAAAACAATTATCATTCCTTTCTTTGAGCTACTAGAACAATGAACACATGGGGAAGATGAGTAAGACAGAAGATTCTTGATTTAAAAGATCTTTAAAAATTAGTGTGAAATTTTTTAAAAAGTTTTAGAAACCTGTAGTACAATTGCTGCAATATTTACCGACTGTATCTATAAACACACCTGAAAATACTGATATTAAGGCTCTAAAGTTCTTACTAGGTTAGACTTAGACCAGAACCATATATATTTCAATTATCATTTGTTTGGACCGTAAGTTTGCTCAGAAAGAACAGTGCAGAAGGAGAGGAGAGGTAGCAGTTCATCTTGCCAGCCCAGTGCCAACGCAAACCAAGAACAAAGAGGACTGGGAGCCATAGTTCAGGGGCAGGAGGCCCGCCTAGCAGGCATGAGCTCTAGGTTTGATGTTCAACACTGCAGAGAGAGAAAGACAGAAGAGGGGCAGGGAAAGGGAGAGAGACAGAGACACAGAAAGAAAGAGAGACAGAGACAGAGATGCAAAGAGAAAAAGAGACAAAGAGACAGAGACAGAGAATAAAGTAAAAAAGAGAAGCCAAAACCCACTCATTTCTCACTACCTTTACTCCTAGTACCATGGTCCAAACCCCATCATATTACATTCAGATTTCTGCAATATTTAACTGGTCTCCCCTCCCATCATTGACCTCCTCAAGTATATCCTTAATAGAAAGCTAATAAATGTCTTAATAAAAGTGAACCAGATCTTCTCACTCCTCTGCTCAAAATCTTTCATGGCTTCTTATTCCAGTCATAGTAAAAGCCAAAATCTTTTAATGGACTGTCAATCCCAGTAGTTTGTACCATCTTACCTCTCTGATGCTATCTACCACTGCTTTCTCCCTTCCTTATTCATCCCACCCAGCCACAATGGCTTTGTTACTATTTCTTGAACATAACATATGAGTACAGCCTGAAACTGCCATATAAATCATTCTCCCTTGTTTTATAATTCATTCCAAGACCAGTGTAAAATCAGGTGGGAATAGAATTAACAGTAAGACAAGGCATATATACGGACACTAGTTGATTCCTGAAAATGTGATGTTTTACTTTAAAATGATAAACTAATGTCTTTTTAAAGTTTTTACTTTTGCTTCACAAACTAAATGGCATAGAACCAAATTTAAAGATGTAAAAATGTACACAGATTTTCTTTAAAGAGTTCTGTTTAAATTTTGAACTCTACATGTCTTGAAAAGTGCTAAAAATTGAGAGTGAAGGCTTTTTCATTTTAACTGTATAACTTCTACATAGTGTGAAATTTTTTAAAAAGTTTTAGAAACCTGTAGTACAATTGCTGCAATATTTACAGACTGTATCTATAAACACACCTGTGTGGACAAGTGTGCATACATGCACAAACTCCTCTAGTTGATGGAGTAAACAATGCAAATTAGGATAATTAAAAGGAAAAGTCTACTCCATGGAATTAGAAATAATGGGCATTTTCCAGGACACTGCATAGGCAAGAGATTCATAGAAACTGATTTTTTGATAAAGGTAAAATTGAAAAAATGAAAATTATTTTAATTTTCAAAGATTGATAAGGTCTCACTCTGACCCACAACTATTATCAATCATTTCTTCATTTTCTTCCAGGTTTAGTTCACCAGTCTAAGAACAGTATCATGTCTTGTTTTACTTTCTAAGATCACAAAGGACTAAGATCACTGTGGCTTCAGGGCAGCTGCATTTTGCTTGATGATGAATATTCCTTGAATCAACAGGCTTTTCTGCCTTAGATTCTTAGATACCCAGGCAACAACAAAAGCAATTCTATTTATTTGACCTAACTAAAAATAGACATTTGGTCTTGACTTCATTTTTTAATTCTGCTTTACCCAGGGAGAATGACATTCTACTCTCATAGTCTTTACTGTAATGGCTTGAGTCATCAATAGGGACTCTACCACCCCTTCTTTCTAGAAAATTCCACCCACATCAGTGCTGTGTTTCTCTTAGAGATGGAAAAAGAATCACAGGTGTTAGTGCCATTAGGAACCTTATGGCCCAACTCTGTCACTCTTCCCATGAGTAACTGAGTATTAAATTATTTTCACAAATATATAAACGGTATTTGTGCTAGCAATGGAGGTCCTCTTCTCTGATCCCCTTCAAGACTACTGCATAGACAGGTTTGGACAGACAGCCACTAAACACTGCATCATGCAATCTGCTAGATGTACAGTGATGGCAAACCTTTTAGAGCTTTCAATAACAAGCAGCCTGCTGAAGCACACATGGGCAAGGTTTACCACCACTGTAAGAATGTTAACCTGGGACCATGCCTTCCCCAGGCTACAACCATGGTGCAGAGAGAGCACTAGACCAGGGTTGACACTACTCAGCTCAGGATTGCCATGACAGTCTTTTCTCTAGGCCTTCCCACCATCCTCGCCAAGACTTCTCAGACACTCACTCTAGTCTAAAGCTGCACCTGCCCAGACTTTCGTCTTTCCCATCACAGATGTCAGAACCACACCTGGACTGAAGACTTCCTCTCCTTTTCACCCTTTAACACAGATTAGCTTATAAACATCTGATAAATGTGGCGATGAGTTTGGTATAGCTTGGACATTATTAATACACAATGATTTATGTGCAGCTTTTCTTTTAGGATTTCTTCTGTTTGAGTCCTCAGCTCTGCTATTGCCTAAAATCCTTTTCCATTCTACCTTAAAGAAAATGAAAAATGAATACATGCAGACTTCCTATTAAAAGGGGCTCATTCCATCCATACTGTGGCTGGATTAGTATCCCTGTTGGGCCATCTTTACATCAACTCTACTCCCTTGGACTCCATCCGTTTCCATCTCTGTCTAATATCACAGCACTCAGAGCCCCCATTTCCACTGCACTGACTTTCACATTTGATTATTCCTTAAGTGGACTCCAACAACAATGAATTAATTGCCCTGCTCTGTTCAAGTTGTTATCCAAGGTATCAGTTGTTTTTGTTAGTCCTGTGATTGCATCTTGAATAGATATGCAGCTTCTAAACTATCACCTTTCAACTCCAAACACACCCGTATTCTTCTCTTACTTCTGTGTAACAAATGGTCACAATCTCTGTATTTTTACAGTGATATATTATTTTACATTTTCCATGGGTGAGGAATCTTGGCAGGACTTAGGTGAATCCTCTGCTTCAGGTGTCACAAGGCTGAAATCCTGGTGTCAGTGGCACTGTGGTTCCCTCCTAGAACTCGGTCCTTTTCCAAGTGATCTCAGGCTGCTGGCAGGTTATGGTTGTAGAGTTATGGGCCCTGTTTTCCTGCTGGGTATTGGACCACCCTCAGCTGCTGTAGGCTGCCCACAGAGCCTCAGTGTGCAAACCCCAGTGAGCAGTTCATAATGTAGATATGCACTTTCTTCCATGGTAAGAGAAGAAGAGAGTGGCTCTCTGATTATCTCACCCTCTCAGCTGTCTGTGACTGAGTCTTATGGAGTTATAAGGTAATCACAGGCATGACAACTCCAGCATCACTTGTCATGCAGCATAGATCATTGAGAAAGTGACTAATTCATTGTCTCACAGCTTCGACCCGCACTCTAGGGTAGGAGCTGTATACACACTTGTGCACCAGGAAGTGCAAATCTGTGGAGCCACTTAAAATTCTGCCTACAACACTGGCTTTCTCTACTTTGCTTTGTGATGTTGGAGTTGAAACTTTGTCAGCTGACTTCCTTTCAGGTTCTCCCAGCAGAACACATAAAGAAACAGAAAGACTGGAGAGGGTACGAGTCTTGTTTTGCTTTGTCCTTGCTTCTCTCAGCATTGCCTCAGCCACAGCCCTTCACTCCGGTAGCAGCGATTGGCTTCATCTCATTTGTCAGCAATTTCACCAGCAACTGCATCCTATGTCTTCAAAGGTCTGAGACTGTGTCAGCACGACGCCTCTTCTGACCTCCTGAGCTGCCAGCACAATCGAGGCAACACCCAAACTGAGAGGTTTTGGTACCAGCTTCTTTAGTTCTTTCTACTTTCCAATAACTTCATTCTCTTCCCTTCCTTCTCCAAGCCTAGACTGAGAGAAATGTCCATTTGCTACTCTGTACTATCTCAAAAGTTCTTTTGTCACTTTTTCAGTTCTCTGGCACTTGTTTAAGCAAGTATAGTAAATCCTCTATGTAAGAAGCGGCTTTGGTTTCCACATTCATGTCAAGACCGACTGATGCAATAGGTTTTAAACAGTCAGCCTTGTTGCTATGTTTTTTCTAAGCCCTCTCGTTTGGATGAATGATATTATAGAACACAGAGTTTTTCAGAAATGCACATATTGAGCTATTAAAAACTGTCTGTAATCTGTATGTTTAACAACTAAAGTTTCTCCTGTCACATGTATGTACTATAATTTATTTGTCTAATCCTTTTTCAGGTTTACATGCTATTTTATGTAATCCCAAATGCTTATATATATAAATGTTGCTTGTTCTGTAGAATGAACTCTTCGAGCTGAAATTATGAGACTAATGACTAAAAGTGTTTTTAAAGTTTTGATATAAAATTATCTGTCTAAAAGATTATAAAATGAAATGAATGTCTATGTCTATAAAAATGTCTATTTCTCTGACCTCTTACCAACATCTTACTTTCTTTATCTGGTAAAATAGTTGACATTTTGATAGATGGGAAATGGCATCTTATTTTAACTCATTATTAATGGTCCAAAATATTTCCATATGTGATTTGATATCTCCATTTCTTTTGTGAATAAACTGTCATTGCGCCTTTTTTAATCACTCCAATCAGAAGTGATATTATGATCCTCTCAACCTCAATAATACTTTATTTGCATTTGGCATTTACCACACTTTATTTGTATTTGGCATTTGCCATTTGCATAATCCTTTTAATCATTAGCACAATCTATTATTTTTCCCCCCAAGGGCTTACTTTTTGCATTCTTCTACTCCACTTTACACCCTGTGTGAAGATAAATCCTCACAAAAGAATTTATGCTATAAAAGTGACCTCTGTCTCTCAGGACAAATTTACAATTCTAGCAATAAGATTTAGACTACAAGATCCCTTAGACTTCTTCCAGTGCTTAAATTTTATAATGTTCTGGTCATACTTCAGGCCCTATTTTGATAAGGTGAATTTTTCAGCTCCTTTGACTGTTACTAAATACAAAGATAATAGGGAAAAAGAGAAAAAGTTATTGTATTCTAAGTATGTTTCTGCTGTTGGTTTGTGGTTTCATGCCAATACAGTGTGAAAGTTTACTTAGCAGAATTTCCATTTCTTTGGCTATGTTAAGGTCTTTATCGCTGCTATGAACGTGGTCTATTGGGTTAATATTTCTCATATTTTTGAGAGGTCTGTGTGCTCTGCTGTTCTTGCACACAGCACAGTGCTTCACTTAAGACATGATGGTGTGGATTTTAACTGTTGCATTACAGATTCTTTTACCTTCTGTAGCTGTTGATTAACTGATGGAGGTGTTTTGAAATCTTCTGTAATATTGGTGTATCTATGATTTTCTCTTCAGTTTCATGTTTTTGCCTTTTGTTGATGACTATTTTGATTAGCGAAGTACATATTAAGAACTGTTCTTGTTAAAGAACTGCCTTTTATATCATTATATGATCGCTATAATTCTTTTTTACTTCGAAGTACAAATTGAATAGTGTTAAATTAATATAGTTCAGCATGTTTTGTTGAGTAATGATACATTAGTGTATCAGCATAATTTTTTATTTAATCTATGTTTTCATTTTTTTATTTTAAAGAGATTAAAAGAAAACAAAACAGTAAAAAAAAACACAAACTAAACATTAAACATGAAACAGGATTTCAAAACAAGATGATAGGGAATTAACAATGGTCACTTTATTACCTATTGTTATCTTCAAAGTAGTTGCTCAGATTGCAAGATACAAGCATGTAACACAGATCAGGCAATATAAGCACTCACATTTTCTTTCCATGAGCTAATAGGAATAGTAGTATATTTATCTTAGCTATCTTGTGTGTACGATATATATTTTTTTCCCTTAATTCTTTTCTCCTTTTCCCCATCCCAGTTGCTCTTTCCCTTTGAGCAGTTTCTTTTCCGTTCACAATATCTATTGTAGATTTAGGATCTAACTCTTTCAGTTTTTTACACTAGGGAGACAATACAGTGTTTGCAGATGTGAGTCTGATTTATTTTACTCATGAGTATGTTTTCTAGTTGCATCTATTTACCTATAAAAGCCTCAAGTTTTTCTCTATAGCTAAGTAGTACTCCATTATATAAAAATATGACGTCTTTTGTATCCATTCCTCAGTTGATGGGCATTTGGGTTGTTTCCAAGATTTAGCTATTCCAAATTGTGCTGCTATAAACATAGATGTACATATATTGCTGTGGCATGATGTTTGTAATTCTTCTGGGAAGATATCCAGTGTTTTATGCTTAGTTTATGTAATATATTTTAAATATTTGTGTATTTTTCATTTGATTAAAAGTAAGAAAAAATAAAAATTGTGCATAACTTTTAGAGATCTTTCCATTTCAATAAGTTTGAATGAGTACTTAGTCTTATAATCATATAATAGTTGTTTATTTCTATGAGAAGACAATAAAAGTCTAACATTTAGTAATAACTGTGATATAAGATATGCCTATATTCAAATACAGGAGGTTTTTTTGCTTACTCATTAAATTACTATATAAATTATTTAACATCTCCAATGCTCAATTTTTTCTATGCAAAAGATAAATACAGCAATAAATACTTAAACAATACTAACTTAATAATCAGAGCACTATTATGAAAATTAATGATAAAATATATCATGTTTTTAGCACAATATCTGACAGAATCAGCAAATATTTATTATCTATTATGTTTCAGGTACTCGTCTAGGCTATGAGAATATAAAATGGAATACATAGAAATCCCCTGCTCTAGTTGAGCTTAAATTCTAATAAGAGATAATAAATAAACAATAAAATATGGAAGATATTCAATGATGTAAAACCGTGGAGAAAAAGAAAACAGAAAGAATATGGAGCACTGGACAATGCACAGCTTGGAGGGGAGGTGGTAACTGTCCTAGGATTATTATCCAGAACAACCTCACGTAAGGGACACACTGGCGCAGGATCTGAAGGTGTCATGGAGAAGGGCAGAAAGAGGTGGGTGAGTTCATTGTTCAGGGGAAGGTGATGTGGAGAGGGCGGCATGCTTATTTTCTAATATGAACAATGGAGACCACAACCAATAAGCAAACAACCAAACAGGAAAAGACAGTAAAGACAAATAAAGATCATATAATTTCAAAGATAAAAACTTAGGGTTTCTCTGAAAGTTAAAGTTAAAAATGTTATAAAAATGGCATTTGAAAGATTAAAAACAGAGCTTTAGATAATATAACATGATGGGAGAATCTGTGTCCCTGTAATGCCAGCCACTCAGAAGACTCAAGCAGGAGAATTCTAAGTTCTAGCCCAGCCAGGGGAGCTTGGTGAGACCATATCTCAAAAGAAAATTAAAAAGAAAAGGAAATGTGGTGTCACTTAGGGATAGAGTGCTTGCCTGGCATGCGTGAGGCCCTGAGCTCAATCCCTAAAAAAGCAAACATAAAAAGAAAAAGATTTTTTAAAAAAGTACTAGAAGTCTTCAAAGCTAAAACTGCCTCAGTCTCTCAAAACTAGGTAAGATGAAGGTAACGCTAATTGATATTTCCAGGACAAAAGCCAGACCCCACTCCAGGGGCACTCTGCACTTGTCCATGCTTTGTTTGTTTGCTTGTTTGTTTTGCATTACTGTAGAATGAACCCAGGACCTTCCCACTGAGCTACATCCCCAGTCTTTTTTCACTTTTTTTTATTTTGAGACAGGACCTTACAAAGCCACTAAATTGCCATGGTTGAATTTGAACTTGTGATCCTCCTTTCTCAGCCTCCCAGAATGCTAGGATTACACACCATGTAGCACTAAACCCAGCTCACGCAGATCTAAGAGACATAAATGGTGAAGGTCCCAACAAGAAGATGATACTTTTTTTAACCGAGTAGTGTCTTTAAACTGGCAATGATCAGACAAGTCTGTCCAACTTTTATCTGTCTTTGACTTGCCTGGACTGTGTCCTGATGAAAGTTTTATGCTGCTCATTATGTGGAGATGTTGATTCAGCTGACAGCTCTCATTTTATCCCACAAAAAATGTTCTACTTTGAGCTACTTCTGAATGCTAAAGGTTACCCAATGGGAACTTAAGAGAGAAAATTAAGAGAGACCCAATTCATCAGCTGTATTCTTGCACAATGACCAATAACTGACTCATCCCACATCCCTACAAATACCCCAGTTTTGGTGGGTACTCCTCCCAAAGCAATGTTCACTAACTTCTCCAGAAGGCATTTTTTGCAGAACCTCCAGGAAAATAAAGCCAACCATTGATGCAGGAATTCTGTTAAATGAAATATCTTAGAGTGTTATTTAATACTAAAGATATTACTTTTTCCACAGCTTGGTTTATGCCTGTCAATTTTTACTAATCCTTATTACATTTAGTAATATATAGCTTTTTGATAAGAAAATATTTTGGTGAAAACAATAAAATCAAAATTTAAAAGTACTAATTAGCAAGGAAAATGCAACTCAAAAGTTAACCCAAATGAAATTTCTAGAAATGAATAAAATAGGGATTACCAGCAGAAGAGCTAGAGGTGAAAAAAAATTTTTAAAGAATTTTAGGAAGTTCTACTCCCAGTATCCCGCATAAATAAACTGTTAACCAATTGACTCTTCTGCAGACAATTTATATATCTTGAGCAAAAGGTAAAAAAAAAAAACGAGTGGCCTGAAAGCTTTGAACAATAAACAGAAACAGGGATATTCTAGAGGACTGAAACTTAGAAGAAACCAAAACAGAGTGAGACCACCAATTTCTTTTGCTTTAGGGCTGCGGACAACTGCAGTCACTCAGCACCTGAAACCATGAAAACGTACATAATCTACAGAAATGAAGAGTTGAGAACAACAAGAGCCTCTGAAAAATGAGGAGGAAAAGCAAGGAAGAAAACTAAAGACCAGGAGCCCCAAATTCCAAGGATAAACTCTGTCCAAGGGTGTGGCTGCTCCTTGGACTGTGTCTGCAAGGGAGACTGAGCGTTCCAGCTAAGGCAGCAAAGAAACTGAGATGATATTTTATCTTCTTCCAAAAATACAGTGTACGATTTTAGTCAGACCCAATTAATTGCCTCCTAAAAGAAAAATATCAATACTCTTTGATGGAATACAAGAAAATCAACTTACTTCACATCATAATATTCACAATTTCCAGGACAGTATTCCAAAGTTACTCAAAATATGAAAAACCAGAAACATGTGACTTACTGTCAAGAGACAAAAGCAACCAGTGAAGACCAACTTTAAGACATGGAATCCAGAAATAATAACTTTAAACAATTCCTGTTACTGTGCTCGGTGAGATAAAGGAAAACATACTCATAATGAAATAAAATATAAGGAATTTCAGTAGAAAAATGTGAAATATAAAAGAATGCAAAGACAAATTATTGAGCTGAATTAAAGTTTAAGTATCTGAGTGAAACTATGCACAAGACAGTCTGAAGAGCAAATGAAGATGATGATAAGTCTGTGGCCCTCAAATAAGTCAATAGGTATTATCAGCCTGATAAACAGAAATGAAGGAATACTCTATATAAAAATTAACAATGCCTCAGAAACTTGTGAGACATTTTTAAAAGGTCTAACATACATGTAATGAGTGAACAGAAAAATAAGGCAGAAAAAAATTAAAGAAAAAATGGATGCAAATTTCTCCAGTTTGGCAGATGAGAATATGTAGGATCAAGAAGAGAAATTTGATCAGCCTAAAACTGTGAAGAATAATACAGTAGATATCTGATAGCCAGACTTTTGAAAAATCAAAGAATAGGAGAAAATCTTGTACATGTGCTGAGAAAAATAATATATCACATGCAGAGAAATATTAGTTCCAATTACTGCTAATTTGTCACAAGAAATGACAAGGGCCAGAAAGCAGTAGACCAGATCTCTAAAGTGTGCAGAGGAAAAAAAATCCACCAACCTAGGACATTACTTCTTATAAAATAACCTTTCAAAAATGAAGGGGAAAAGAGACACTTTTAAGGAGGAAAAAACACAAGGCAACTCATTGCCATCAGACCAGTGGAAAATAGTAACAGAGATAAAATGAAATCTTCCTAAGAAAATGAGGGGCAGAAACAATGTGAAAATTAAAGACAGACTTTTGCAGATAGAATAATCGCTAAAAACAATACTAATGATGGAAAGGCACATACACAAATAGCTAAAGAGAAACAGAAGCAACAAATAGCTAACAAATAGAAATAAATAAGAAAATGACAAACTAAACCAGTAACCAAGGCACCTAAAGCGCAGTTCCTTGAGTGTGGCTCATTCGTCCTGGTCCAAAGACCCACGACTGGAACACAGGTCGTTCCCTCCGCCACCAGTCCTTTTCCTTGGAAATGATTCTCTTCTCTCTGGTCTCTGAGCTAAGCTCTTGCCCCTCTCCCCGGTCAAGCTTCTTTTTCAGTGACAATTTTTTAAAAACTACCAAAATCCCAAAATCCACAGTGAAACCCAAGAAGCATTTTCTTTAAAATCAGGTAACACCAAAGGTGCCAGCTCTCACCATTCCTATTTATTATTTCACTGAACTGTTAACAAGTATACGATGGAAGAAAATAATTTAAAACAAAATGAAAATACTGCCATTATTTATAGATGATATAAAAATCATACTTAATAAATGATTAGAATTTTAAGAGAGTTTAATAAGATTTCAAGGTTAAAAAAATATTGAAAATTAATTAATTGTAATTCTCTAGCAACTATCAGCTAGAAAATGTAATTTTTAAACATTGTTTACAGCAAGAAAAAATATTGAGTCCTTAGGAACACACCTAACAAAACACATATATCCTTCACAAAGAAAATTAGAAAATCTTATTGAAAGATAGTAAAGAAAATCTAAATTAATAAGTAGCTATATAGCTATATGTTCTTTAAG
Source organism: Hydrochoerus hydrochaeris (assembly GCA_004027455.1). Classification (NCBI taxonomy): domain Eukaryota; kingdom Metazoa; phylum Chordata; class Mammalia; order Rodentia; family Hydrochaeridae; genus Hydrochoerus; species Hydrochoerus hydrochaeris. The sequence continues at coordinate 5,130 of PVLA01014297.1, read as the reverse complement.
AAAATTCAATGAACTGGTGCACTCCTGTAATCACAGCACTCAGGAGGCCAAGGCAGGAGAATCATTGCAAGTTTGAGACCAGCAAGGGCTACAAAGTGAGCTCAAGACTAGCCTGAACTGAAATGTGAGACCCTGTCTCAAAAAGACAAAAAAAAAAAAAATAGAAAGAAAATTCAGTGTTACAAGGAAGTAAATTTTACCTAAATTCACTCATAGATCTTGTGTGATACTGATCAAAACATCAAGTTTTTTCACTGATCATTCTGCTTCTAAAATTTACCTAAAATAATACAAGACCAAGAAAAGCAAACATACTCTGAAAGTAGCAAAAATTTAGAAGGACTTGCCCTACCAGTTATCAAGTTCTATTATAAAGCTATAACCATTAAGCTAGTGCAAGCGTAGAAAATCCGGCCCAAATAAAGGAATATTAAATTTAATTTATAAGAGTACGTTGGGCTTCTCAATAAAAGTACTAGTGTACCTCAGTTGGCAGACACTTTTGTTTGCAAACAATTTGGTTCACAAACAAAAACATTTGGCAGAATTGTGGTTTTGCGTACAAACCACATCTGGTAACAAACAAGACCACAGGCATCTGTCCCACAAAATAGAAACTTTGCCATCTTTTCTAAAATCATGAAATTAATTAAGTTTGTGAACCAAGGCACCACTAGCACATGAGGAAAATGGAAATAATCTATATTTCCCAACATGCATAAAAATATCCAAGGGTATTTTAAAATATCTTGTTTAAAGGACAAAATCATAAAACTTCTAGAAGAAAATATAAGAAAGTATCTATAATAGGACCTTAAGGAAGCAAATGTTTTCTAAAATAAAACAAAACAAAGGCAAACTGTATAGTCACGACTTACCAGAGACATGGTACTAAAGCATATATGTGTATAGAAAGATGTTTATTATGGAATTGGTTCACATTATTAGGAAAGCTGACAAAACCCCAAGGTTTGCAGTCTCCAAAATGGAGAACAAGGGAATGTAATGCCAGCCCAAGTTCAAAGCCCTGAGAACCAGGAGAGGAGATGGTAAAGTTTTAGTCCAAGTTTTGGCAGGCTAGAGACTCAGAAAGCGCCACATGTGGTGGTCAATTTGGTGCATCGACTTGGCTGGTGTGGGAGATGCCTCAGGAATTGCTAAAGTAGACTTCTGAGTGTGTCAGTGAGGTTGTTTCCAGCCCATGCTGGTATGTGGCTATTAAACCGAGTGGGGAAGACACAACTCAGTGGGCATCAGCTTGCTCGGCTGGAGGCACAGCACAATGGAATAGGAAGCAGAAGAAGAGCAAATCTTTAGCTCTGTCATCTCTATCTCTATCCATCATCTCTGTCTCTGTCTCTGTCTCTATCTCTGTCTCTCTATCTCCATATGTGTCTCCATCTCTATTTCTATCTCCCCCACTAACTCCCCACAAATTCTTCTATACTGATGGGACTAGACATGTCTTCTGCACTGCTATTGTCTTTCTTTGCATATCACATCCCTGGTTCTCCTGTCTCTAAACTGATTCTTGCCTGAGAGGCCCCCTGAAAGTCTGTAAGTCTTTGGCCTCAGGCTGGAGGCTATGCCATCAGTCTTTCTGATTCAGAGACTTCTGACTTTTGGGGTTGAATTACCCTTACTGGCTCTCTCGCACATGGAGAGCCACTGGGGAGCTTCTTAATCTCTGTGATTGTGTGAGCCAATTTCCTGATAAATCTCCTCATATATACATTTGGAAAGCCCTGGCTGGTATACTGCATTTCAGTTTAAGTCCAAAGGCAAAAAGAATCAGTGTCTCAACTCAAAGCGGTCAGGCAGGAAGAGTTCCAACCTTCCCACAGGAGGGTCAGCCTTTTTGTTCTAATCCAGGCTTTTAACTGTCCAGATAAAATCCACTCACATTTGTTTTACAGATTTGAATGTTAATCTCATTCACAAACAACTTCACAGAGACACCCAGAGAAATGCTTGACCAAAAGTCTGGACATCTCATGGCCTACTCACATTGACATATAAAATTGACCAGCACACTAACCACAAAGGAAAAGTTTGATAAACTTGACCACTCTAAAATTAAGAATTTCTCTTCATCCAAAAATAACACAAACAATATTAAAAGAAAACACAAGCCACAAACTAGGAAAGGACAATTTCAACATAAGTAACAAACTGTCTTAGTCAGTTTGGGCTGCAACACCAGAACACCATGGCCTGAGCAGCTCAGATAGCAACAAGTTGTACTTCTCAGTTTCACAGCCTGAGAATTCGAGATTAAGGTGCTGGCAGATCCAGTGTCTGGGAGGACACTGCCTCGTACATAGATGGTCGTTTTCTTGTTACTTGATCACGTTTTCTTCTTATAAGGAAGCTAGTCCACCATGGAGGGAGGCACTTCTGTGACCTCATCTAAACCAAAGTAACTGTCCAAAAGCCCCCACTCCTGATGCCATCCCACTGGGGTTAGAGTTTCAACATGTGAACCTTAGGAAGACATAAACTTGTAGCCCATAACGATAATGAAATAAAGATTAATAACCAGATTTTATAAACAATTCATGTGAATCAAGCTCACTCACAGTCAAGAAGTGAAATTAAAACCAACAAGAGATAGTATTGCACACCACAAAGTTGGTAACAATACTATGTTGGTAAGGATATGGAGCAACTTTTATGTGTTCTAGTGAAGGGATAAACTGTTATAATTACTTTAGGAAATTATTTGGTATTGCTCAGTAAAATTGAATGTGCACATATTCTATGATCCAGAAATTCTACTCTTAGGGATATGTCCTAAAATCCTAAAACAAGATTTATGCATGTACTATGAGACATGTAAGGAAATACTCTACTCAGTATGAATCAACCCAATAATTCATTAGCATTAAACTGGATACACCAATTCTTGTCAAGTTCATTGGGTGGAATGAACATTGGAATATGATAATGAAAGCAAATAGAATATAACTATATGTGTTATGATATGGGAATTTAATCAGTGAAGAATATAATAACAGTGAGATTGCAAGATGGCCGACTGAGTGGCAGCACGATAAGAGAGCCTCTCTGAGGAAAAAAAAATGAAAACAACTCAGACGCTGGAATCTGGCAACATGGAGAAAGCCAGACAAAAGGAGAGGAATTCTCATGACCCAGGAAGAAACTGAGGAAAAAGGAAAAAGAAAGAAGAAAAAGACTCATGAACAGAGGGCTGGAGCTGGGCAAGCCCCAGTCGCTGTACCAGCCTGTCTTAAAATCAGGTGACTCATGATCAAGCTGAGATCGCAGCCCTGCTGGAACGGGGGTTGGTGACCTCCAGACCCTCGGCTGGAGGAGGCACTGAGACAGGGAGTGGAAACAGCCAGTCGAGCTGCACGAACTTTGGTGAGTGATGGGAACTGGAATCCCCAAACCGGGAGGACTGGCTGGGCGACATTTTGGAGTTGGGCAGGGCTGGCTTGAATCAAAACCCGAGGCAGCGTCTGATGACTCCTAGTCCAAAGCAGATTGGTGGGATCTGCTCCGGCAGGGCCACGCCCCTGGTTGAAACCCAGTAGCCAGGGAGGAGGATTTTCTGGGCCAGTGGCATCCCCAGGGAACACATAAACTTGTTGAAGCATAAACTGGTTGACTGGCATAGGGGGAGGAGCCAGCTCTCAGCCTGCAACTCACAGATCCGCTGCAGACTGAGGGGCGGTACTTCCCTAGCAAGTGCACTGCAGAAAAACTGTAAGCATAACAAAAGGCCCAGAGACCTCCACCACCCACCCGTCTGAAGGGGGCCAAAAACATGACAAGACAGAGAAAGAGCAAAAGGTCCCCAGCTGCAGAACCAGGGAAAGTGAGTCCAACAGAGGTAAATGCAGAGGAGGTTGAGAGCAGCAAACCTGTTGTGTCAGAGACAGCCTCAGCGGAAATGAAGAAATACATCCGTGACCTCATCATCGAATTTAAATCTGAAATTCTAACTCAGGTGAAGCAAGATATAAGAAGATTAATAAAAGAAGTCCTGGGTAATGCTCCAGTAGGCACAAATGAAAGAATAGAGGAACCCAGAGAAAGAAGAGAAGCCTTTGATGAAGAATATAAACAAAATCTAGAATATATGAAACAGATCCAAAGAGAATATCAGAAAATTAAAAACTTCATTGAAACCTGTCAAAACCTTTTAATAGAAAATAAAGACAAGCTTTCAAAACTTGAAGATAGATTTGCAAAGTATGATCGTGAAAGGAAGGATCTCTTAAAAATAACAAGGAACCAGGAAGCAACAATACAAAGGCTAGAAGATGACAAGAGGATTTATAATCTAAGAATAAAATATGTGAATGAAGATGCAGCAACAAATACAAATCAAATAAATAGTCTATTCACAGAAATAATTAAGGAAAACTTCCCAAACATAGGTAACGGAAGTGAAGTTCAGATAAATGAGGCATATAGAACTCCAGCCAGCTACAACCAAAACAGATCTACACCCAGACATATAATAATCAGGATCGCAGAAATCCATCACAAGAACAGAATATTAAAAGTGGTCAGAGAAAAGAAACAGATTACCTATAAAGGAAAACTCATCAAAATTACAGCGGACTTCTCAATGCAAACCATCAAGTCAAGAAGAGCTTGGAGTGAAATATTCCAAGCCCTGAAAGAAAATAACCTCCAACCCAGAATGATGTACCCTGCAAAACTGTCTCTCAAAATTAATGGAGAAATGAAGAAAATAACCTCCAACCCAGAATGATGTACCCTGCAAAACTGTCTCTCAAAATTAATGGAGAGACAAGATATTTCCATGACAAAGAGGAACTGGGGGAGTTCGTGACCATCAATCCAACCCTACAAAGAATACTGAAGGACATTCTAGAGAGAGAGAAGGAAATCACCAGGGTTCCAGGAATAATGGCAGAAAGGTCTCAAAGAAAGGAGCAGACAGTGGAATGAAGGAGAAAAGTAAACAAATAACAACAGAAAAATAGCATGGCAGAGATAAAACAGAGAAGATTGGTTATATCACTGTTTTATCTTGACTGATTTTATTTGAATCTGGTATGCTTGAGAGTGTCGAGTCTGAGAGTAGGGGCAACTACTCTGAAGATGACAGGATTCAATAGGATACCCATTCTG
>PVLA01014296.1:0-31381 GCA_004027455.1 Hydrochoerus hydrochaeris | reverse complement strand
AGGGTGGGGAGGAGGGTTGCAGTGTGGGGAGGAGAAGAGGACAGACAAAGGCATCAAGATGTGTTATGCACATGCACAAATCCTGAATGATGAATGTGATCATTATGCACTGTAAACATGTACTAATAAAAAAAGAAAACAAATGTGTCTAATACAAAAGAATGCAGTAGAAAAATTGAGGTCTGGATATAAAAAGCAAAAATAAATATAGAATAAAACCGTAGCCTTTTCAACATATGTAGTTCACTGGTATTATGAAGTACACAGAATTACAATCAAATGCAAGACAAATAGCAAACCCAGAAGAATAGATGCTTAAAGAAAGAGAAAAGAACAATGCCAAACTGGTGGGAAAAAAGGCTGTACCCTAGAATTAGATGACAAGCTTGTGCCATGAACTGGAGTATGAGTAACTTCAACCTCTGCATCCGGAGTCCAGCATCACAGAAAATGCAAAGCAAAATCTATTGATCTAGGCAACTGGTGTATTAAAGGAAAATTACAATCTGATGATGAGTTCAATCCTAAATCTTGGCTGTTAATTATCTAGGCATGAGTTTTCTGGGCCAGGAAATCAGTCTCTGCAGGAGAATGGGTCAGACACTGCTACTGTGAGAAGCTTCCTGCGTGATTCTGAGGTTCAGCCAGAGTGGGGAGCAATGAGTCAAATGTTCTGGATCACAGTAAGCACAAGGAGCTTCCATATGGAGCAGCTGAATAAGTTATGAGAGAGGGAGGGAGAGAAATAAGGGAGACAGATGAGGATGAAAGGTAGGCAGAGGCCACATAAAGGATTTTGTATGCATTTCCAGGGGAAATTTTGGAAGAGTTTTAGCTGGAAAGTGACGAGACTGGATTTGGCCCATAGAACATTCTGGCATATTATTTAGGATGCATGGTGACAAGAAATATATAAATTCAAGGCAAGGGTCACCTACTCCCTTTTATAGATGGCAAACAAGGGCAGAGGGCAAGGGAAGAACTGTCAGTCTGCTCTGTGGTCTAGACTGGATTCACTTAAGGATCTCCTGGTCTTGAGTTTTGTCACCGGTTCCAGTCTGAGTGATGGCTCTGTGGGCAGTTGCCCTTAGTCAGGTGCACTGTTCTCAGCTAGGAAGGGACCAGGAAGTTATTGCTGGAGACACTATTAAGAGCACAGGGGAATTTCACCAGATTCTGTTGGGTGGAGTTACTTCATGAAGTGAATTAAAGGAATGAAGTGGATGGAACAGTGAGCAAGTCTAGTCACAGATAGCTTCTGGACCCCTGCCGCACAACACTTTATGAGGTATGTCGCAAAACCACAGTGAATATTTAAATTAAACATTTGTTACAATAAAAGATGCATTGCCATCAAACCACCTTAGAATGGTCCCCTTATTGCCTTGCTTTGTCATACTCTAAAGCAGTTCTGTAAGGGAAGTCCTCTTTCATGAAGGGTGTTGCTGTGTGTGTGTGTGTTTGATTCTCTTGATGTCTTTAATTTACTCAAAATACCTTTGAAAAAGGGGCCAAACATATTCACAGAAGACAGATAGCCTTTTTAATAACCAGTGGCTGGAAAAATTGGTTTTCCACGTGCCAAAGATGAAAACCAGACCCATGTCTATCACCATGCACTAAACTAAACTAAAAATGGATCAAACATCTCAATATTAAGACAGAAACACTAAAGCTACTGGAAGACAATGTAGGTAGAAATCTGGAAGACATAGGAACAGGCAGAGTTCATGGACAAAATGCAAACCACACAGGAGGTACTTCAAAGAATCAACAATTGGGATCTCATCTCATTAAAAAGTTTTTGCATATCAAAAAAATCACCAACAGAGTGAAAAGAAAACCCACAGAATGAGAAAAAATTTTAACCAACTGACCCTCAGACACGGGACTTATATCCAGAATATATAAAGAATTGAAAAACAGGAGATCCCTCAAATTCAAAGACCCAATCCATGGGCATCTCAGATGAATGTGCACTTCTAAGATGAAGAAATGCAAATGGAAAATAAATACATGAATAAAGGCTTGACAACACTGGTCATTTGATAAATGCAAATTAAAACAACACAAATTCCTTCTCACTCCAGAAACAATAGCCAAGATCAAGAAATCAACCAATAGCAAACATTGGCAGGGCTGTGGAGAAAAAGGAATCCTTCTCCACTGTTGGTGGGAGTTTAGACTGGTGCAACCACTGTGGAAATCAGTGTAGAGATTCCTCAAAAAACTAGAATTAAGGTCCCATTCAATCCAGCTATTCCCCTTCTGGGTACATGAAAACATAGGCCACTGTAATATATGTGCACTCATGTTTATAGCAGCACAATTTGTAATAGTTAAATCTTGGAAACAGCCCAAATGCCTCTCAATGGTGGAATGGATAAAAAAGATGAATATTTTTACACAGTGGAGTATTACTAAGGTATAAAGAAGGATGAACTTGAGGATTTTATAGGTAAATGAATGCAACTTGAGACTATACTTATAAATGAAATAAATTAGACTCATGTGTGTAAACATCATATTGTCTCCCTGATGTTTAAAAAAAAACTGAAAGAGTAAATAAGATCCAAAATGTATAACAGATATTATGAAAATGAAAGGGAGAAAAAGTGCTCAAAAGGAAAGAACAACTGGGATAGGTGAAAGGAGGGAAGAAAGCAGGGAAAAGATTATATGTACATATGCATACACATATATATGGTGTGGGTATGTATATAAATATATATATATACACACACACACAAGATAGATAACTATACTACTAATCTCTGTGAGTTCATCAAAAAGAACAGTTTGTATTTTCATTGTTTGATCTTTTTGATGCCTAAATCTTATATTTGAACAATTACTTTTAAGATAACAATATTCAATATATTAACTAGTGTTAATTTCCTATATTTGGTTTTATTTCTGTGTTGTTTTAATCTTTTTTGTTTTTAAAATAAACAATATTCACAGTAATTTCTGTCAAGTAAAAGTTTCTGGCTTACTATCATATACCTTGTTATGGCTTGTATCTAGATGTTCCCCCAAAGTCTCATGTGCTCATAGGTGAGGATTTTCAAAGCTAGCTAGATCTAGAGTGTGTGATACTGGGATGAGGGATATGTGGTACTAAATTTGTCCACTGACTACAGTTAGCATAGTTTTTGGTGTGGTACCATTCAAAAGGCTGGAGGCTTGCAGGGGATAAAGTGGAAAGACAGACTGGCTGCTTGGTGCTAGCTGCCTTCTGCTTGCCATACCATGACCTGTTTCTCGTCCATGATACCCCTCTGTTAGGCTGTCATGACTTGGAGGCAGCAGTGAACTGAGACCTCTACAAACTGTGAGATGAAATAAACCTCTCCTCCTTTAACTTGTAAATGTTGGATATTTTATTCCAGGAATGAGAAAGTAACCAAAACATACCTTGTTTACTGGACCTGGCAGACTGCAAACTTCTGGTTCCACCCCAAAATCAAAATGTCTATGAAAGGTGAATGTTTTAAAACAGTTCAGGACATCAAGGCAATCATAACAATGCAACTAAAGACACTCAGAAAGAGGCCTTCCAGAACTGCTTTAGAAAGTGGCAAGAACAATAGGATAAGTGTGTTCAATCAAGGGGGATGAGCAGGACTAATAGCGTTAAATATTCATATTCATTGATTTTACCCAGTCTGTCTGGGCCTGTTTACCCATATCTACTTGCAATCTTTTGATAAAGTTGGGAGGAATAAGCTTGAAAATTAATAGTACTGAGTTATGGCTGAATGACAATCTTTTGGATCTGGGTCAAGGTAATGGGCTAATAACAGCTAACTTTTGTGAGGTGCTTTCCAATGCCTGATACTGTGCTTTTACACATCTTTTGCCTCCTCAACCTTTCAACAGCCCAGTGAGGCAAACAGATCTTACCAAACTAAAAATCAGTGTAATTCCACACAAGGTTGAGAAGCATTTACCATTTATTTAAAGTTGATGGCTGAGCCAGCACTAGAACTTAGCTCTTCTGATGCTTGGTGTATTGCCACCTTAACTCTGTAAGCCACAGATGGATGTTATCAGATATTGCCAGCTGTTTTAATGTGTTGTTTCTTGAAATGCTTGTTTCTATTCTAATCCAGGAGAAAAGATGAGCCCTCTCTTCTACAGGTATGCTGGAGATTGTAATGGATGCTGAGTGTTTTTAAGATTTGCTAAGCCAAATCATCAGGTTGGCAAACCTGGGAAGGCGCCATTTGGTTTTCTTCAAAATGGATCCAGAAGAGGGTGCTTGGGGGACAATTTAAGAGCTTCCAGAAAAACAAAAAGAACAGTTTCCAGCAGAACACAGGGGCTCTGGCTGTCACAACGGGGCTGCCCGAAAGACCCTGCATTGCTATGGAAACGGCGCATTTCTTTTTTTATGGAGCAGGCACATAAAACTCCCCAAATGTGTCATGAAATAAGTTACTACTGTCCCGAGGCTGCCAAAGATGTACACTCTCATTAGGGGAGTGATGTGACAGTTTGGGGTTTATAATGAACGGTTTGCAGGCTCAGAGGCTGAGCTAAGTTTACCCTGTTGGGATCACAGTCTCTTGGTTTTGGGGGGCTAAATGGGAGCCCCTTCCTCAAAGTGGTCACAGGCCAAAGACCCATCAGCTTTGGTTCTGATGCAAGATGGCCAGGTGATATAATTATGGTGCCCACACATCTCATTTACATGCAACTGGTGCGCAAACCCTGGCATTTCCATAAAGAGACTCCTGCTGAAATGAAGCATTTTATCGCCTGCTTTTCACCTGGAGCCTTAATTGGGTAGCTCTGCTCCTCTCAAACCTTTATTTACCTGGTAATATGCAGATGTTAGTCAGGTAGATTAGAAACAGGCATTCCAAAGGAGAGGCAGCGAGGGACCACACAGGTGTGTCTTCTTCTCAACCTGGAGTGAGGCAGCCATTGATTTTATGCCTCACCTTGCATCCTAAAGTCTTTTCCACCAGTTTTAAGCTATCGTGGTTCCTATTGATTTTAAAAATTTTATTGGTACAATTTCTATATACATAATGATATTCATTCATCACAGGAAGTTTGTACCTGTACATCTTGATTCTTGTACCCGTTACCCTCCTTATTTACAAAAGTGTTGTTTCCATTTTTTCCCCTTCTATTCTATTTTTTTCCCTGTAGATTGACAGTGACCCGATAATGCTTTTGAGAGAGTAGAGCTTGTTTCTGAATATAGACAATTAGGTTTAAGCAGTGAGAGAGATGAAAAGGAAGGAGATGGGACAATAAAACTCAAAGAATATGTAGACCATTGTCATTAAGGCTTGGGTAACCATGAAGTGTTTGTTATTGAGGAGGAGGTAGCCATCACTGCTCAACACTGATGAAAACAGGGCCAGGGAATTGCAAAACAAGACTTCTGTGGTCATAAATAAGTAGGTGCTTTAATAAAAATTACTCCTGGTTGCTCCAAGGATGACCATATAGACTCTCTTGGGAGATTCTCACTAGGCAAGGGCAGTTTGACAAGGTAGTAATGGACCTGAACTCTGGAGTCAGAATGATTGGGTTTAATTCTCTGTTCTGCTTCCTCATCAGGCAACTAACATTTATTCTGCCTTCCATGTGCCTGCTAGTTTTTGAACTCCAGCAAGTTATTTAACCCTCCTTAGTCCCAGTTTCCAATTTGTAAAACAAAAATAGCAGTCTTACTTTTCTTGCTGGGTTACTGTGATAGATAAATGATTAAAGTACACAAAGTGATAATTACAATAGACACAATGAATGTTCACATTTTCATTTAATAATGTTGTTTTTAGAACTATGTTGGGCTTGGAAAAGTTGTAGTGGCACAGTTACTGTGTTTTAGTCAAAAACAGTGGCTCAGCAATGAAAAACAACTCTTTTTTTTTTTTTTTTAGATGATCTTTAACGTGGCTTGGGCAGGGTCAGAGTGTTCAAAGAAGTTCTACCAAACACTCAGTGATAGAAAAGTGGAAATGAATGGATGCCAACAGCAGCAATAACATAGACAATAATTAGTGAGGATAACTCCAGAAAGCATGACTGTTAAGATGTGGCTTAATTTCTGATACATGGTGACGGTAGTTGATGACAGTGATAGTGACAGTAACAGACATCCATCATTTGCTACCATGCTGTGTTAATAACTTTGCATTCTGTCTCATTCACTTTCATATTTCAGGTACAATATATATTTCCATTTCATAGTTAAGAAAGGCCAATAATTAGTAACATGTCCAAGGATGTATTAGGAGTTTAAATTCTAGTTAGCTGGACATTTAGAAATTCAGTATGTCCATGTCACCCAACTACGACCTGCTGAAAGTGCCTTAATTTCTGAAGTCTTGCATCTACTATGGATCTTAACATGAAGAAGAATTGCCTTTTCCTGGGAAGGCCACACTCATACACATAATAGTGATATAAAACAGAGTAAACCCCAATATGCATACAAATAGCAGGAAGAGGTCTCTGTGGCATAGCACCCAAAGAAGTTTTTGTGAAATGGAAGAGACTTTCTAGCTATGTCAAGCAATAATATTTGGCTTTCCCTTGTCTGGGTTTCTTGATAGCTATGTGGCATTAAATGCCTAGGTATTATGAGCTCACTGAACACTGGGACAAAATTTACTGTCATCTCATTCTTAAAACATGATAAAATCAGACAGTAAACATATTATGCTACATTTTTAAGATGATCAGACTAAGGTCAGATCAGCTAATGCACTGCCCAATGTTATAGTAGGTTTTTTCTACAGAAGTCAAATGAAGTTCCCAATGTCACTGAGCAAGTTAGTGAATTCAGCTTATGTCTCTGAGTTTTCAGTCTTTTGCACCACTCTGACACCCACGGATGAGCTCCTATGAGAAACATGGACATTTAGCTCAGATAAGACCATTTATAACACTAAGAGTTAAAAATCCACAAAATGCAAATTCCTTTACCCTCTTTCTGGGAAGCTTATTAACTGATCTGACCTTAGTCTGATCATCTGAAAAGTGTAGCACAATATGTTTTATTGTCTCATTTTATCATGTTTTAAGAGTCAGATGACAGAAGAAGCACATTTTCAAGCAGTATTGAAGTATTTGCAAAATGTTTCAAATAATTTTAGTATTAGATGGTCTCCTGTGCCGGTTGTACTGGATTTCTTGCCTATTTTCACTTTCTACCCATCTTTGGGGGCTGGGCAGGCAGCCTGGGAGAGATGGTGTGTGAGCTGGTTCATATGCCTTTCAGCTTCTAATTTCATTTGGCCAGTGGGAAGGCATGGCAGGAGATCTGAGGGTGGAAAGAAGTGATTGATTTTCTAGGTTCTCTACCTGCCAGAGCACCACAGATTTTCCTTTTGTACATAATGAAGGACACAACTCTTATCTGGCCAAACTTTCCATACTATCCCTCACCTGCTCCCTTAGGCTTTGACTCATAACTGTCCTACTGTGAGAATCCAATGCACCTGGACTTGTACTTGTTTCCTTAGATCTGGTGTTTCTTTTGTAGATACTCATTTATTAAATATTCCAACATTTATCACATTTGGGTACTTAATGTTCTTTGAGATAAATGTGTCAATTTGTACATTCCTCAGTTTACAAGTGAGTCTTCCAGTTTACAATTCACACACATAGAGATGAATAGACTTGCCCAGTTGCTCTGTAAGAGGAGCATCCCAGCTACTGACCCATCTCATTGCACTTCTTTGTCTACCATATCAAATTTCCCTGTAGCAGAAAATGACACGTTAAAACTTTGGAAATTTACAAAGAAGATAATTTATTGCATGCTCTAGACATCTCTCTCACCCACTATTGGCTATACAGAGGGACAACAGGCAGATCCTGTGTAAAAATAGGACATGCAACTTACAATGACCTGCCTAGGAAGACAAATTCCAATCTCTGCAGCAAGCTTTCCAGAAGACACAACTTCTGTAATAATCATCCCCAAGTTCACCAAAAACTGACAGTCTCTACAGTTATTGTTCTTGCTCCCAACTAAGGAACAACTGGAAAAAGCCAAATATATCCCTAACCAACTCCATGGCATGCCCCACATTCAGTGAGACCCTCCAGATTCCCTATACAAGCAACTCCCATCTGCCTAGAGCTGGACCTTTCCTTTCCTGCATTCTAATGCTGTCCCATTCTCTGCCCACCTTGGTGTCTCTATCAAATGCAAGTGCCACTGGCTGACTCCCTTGCCAAAGCAAACTCTGCACAAAATACCTCTTTCTTTCACTTGAATGGTCTTCATTTATTTCCACACAGACTCATATCTTTAAAACAAATTTTCCCAATAATGGACTATTGAACAGGATAATAGACAAGCTTGAAATGCTCAAAGAATGGAGTGGATGGAGTTGGGCTGGATATATACCAAGGGTTACCAGCTCCTACGCTATGATGGTTGATGGAGTTAAGTTATTCCACCTGGTAACAGGTTTGTCAGTACAGGCTTACTGCTGCCATGTGGTACCTAAGAACCTATTGCACAGTCCAGGGAGGGAGTGGAAGGGAAAAGGAATGGAGGTCAGTGATTCATTTATTGAGAACTTACTTCATTCAGCACCTTCCCCGTATGGTCATATTGAAGTTACTCAGTGTTACAATCTATACTGTCTTGGTGATTTCCATTTCAGATGAGGAGAGCCAGACTCAGAGAGTTAGTATGATCTGCTTGAGGTCACATAGCTGCCATAGTGGCTGGGCTAAGATTTGAACCCAATTTCAATATTCGTGCCATCCTACCTTCCTTTTCATTTTAGCAATATTTACAAGCATTTTGGGCCAAAATGAGAGATCTTTTCCTTTAATCAACTGAATGATGTCACCAGTTATTAAGTACTGCTGAGAGTTTCATCCTGTACTCTACAGAACAATGCACACAGCAATGTATGAACTTTGGAAACATTCAGTGATTTTCCTTAGCTTGTACTTCCCTTTACAAAAAGTCCTTTTTTTTCTTTAACCAGCAGTTCTAAACTGAGCATGGTATTTTCCCAGCCTATCTCCTCCCTGCAGAGACTATTCGGCAGGATATGGAGGCGGTTTTGGCTGTGATGGCTTGGGGTGGGAGCGCTATTTGTACCCAGGATACCATTGACCATCCTGTGATACAAGCTGACGGCTTTTCACAGCACAGAGTTATCCAGCTGTAAGCTTCACAGGGCCAGAGTTGAAAACCCCTCATTCAAACACCTAAGGCAAACTTCAACTTAAATAAAGCATCTTAGTTTCAGCATGGGGTTTTCTTTTCAGGAAAATGAATCATTTCCCTCTCTCCTAACACAAAATGGTGCTAATGTGATGACATGCCTTAAAACTTGAAGAAAGCTCTTGTTCTGCCTTTACCAGCTAGCTGGGTGTCCTTGGGTAAGTTGCTTAGTCACTCTGAGCCTCAAGCATTTCTTATCAATAAAATGAAGCATTTTAATGTATATGTCATTGAGACCATGTGCAGATTAAATGAAAGGAAATGTGTATATACATCATAAAATATGTAATACTAGTAGGTGATTAATAATTTTTATGCTTTCTTTTTCTCCTGATACTATAACATCTCCCTTTAGTAAGGAAAAATGAAATGCTATGGAAAGCACTCACTATGTATTTGAATCAAATAAAGCTGTGAACTTTGGTTCTAGCTTGGTAATGGAAAATGGAGTTACAAACTCACAGGGTGAAATTATAGCACAATGGAAAGCGAGCCGGTTTCACTTGTCCTGTAACATTGTGCCAAATTCTATAGTGGACTGCAGAGAGATGAAAGGAAGAAATAAGTCACGATTATGGTCATCAGACGCCAGGGTCTGGAAAGAGAGGAAGCAGAAGGAGAGCAGAAGAAGGACAAAGCGAAGTGGATTTTTGGACTTAGCTAGAATTCAGTAGCAAAAACAAAACAAAGCAAAACAAAACACCATTCAGAAACCAAAGGAAAGTGTTTCACTGTGAAAGTCAGCCTACATAATTTATGAATCTCCTTTTTTATTTTTATTCTTTTTTTCTGGTTAAACAACAAAAACAGACAATGCTGAATGTGTTTTAAACCCCAGGTGAGCTGAGAATATAATTGAAGGAGGAGCATTCAAATAAAGGCAAAAGAAGTCATTTATAATCCAGGCAAGGGGCTCAAACGTCTTGCTTCCACCATTTTAAAGGCCATTTCTAACGTTTTGATAAATACTCTAAAATTCTTTGTTGCATGTATACACATATAAATGTATGTTTAAATGCTTACATAATTTGGATCAGTATGTACTCTATTTATTGCCTCTTTTTCAGTTCAACGCACATTTTATTATAATGGAAATTCCATAATTTACTTTCTTTCCTTATGGAGAGGCATTTGGGTCATTTCCAATCTGAGGCCACTATAAACAACACGAGATGAATAATACTCTTATGCATGTGTCATTATGACTCTCTCAGCGCAGTCTTTAGAATTCTTTCCAACAACCCCGTCTCTGGTGGTCATGACCTTATGCAACGTCCTACCCTTGAGGAACTCACCTCTAACCAGTACAATCTGGCCAGTGTGGTAGGGACAGCATTTCAGTTACAGGATATAAAGGATTCTGAGTGCTCTCTGCTAGAAGATTTCCTTCAGTGGCCTTCATATCCTGCATGCTTTGTCGAAGCCAAATGCCAGGTGCAGGTGCAGGGGGGTGCATGGCAAAGAATCAAGACACTCAGCTCACTAGTCCTTAATGAATAGGATACTGACAACAATTAGGGACTGAGTTTGGAAGATCTTTTTCTACTTGAATCTTCCTAGGAGACCCCTAAGACTGAGTCACCACTGTGCAGCCGCAGAGCAAAGGACCAGGAGAAGTTGTGTCCAGATTCCCGACCCTCATAAACTTAAATTATAGGTTTGTCTAAAGTGCCTGTATGTAACTAACAGTTAAGTAAATCGAGAAAAATAAACAAATGAATCTACAACACAGATGTCACGAGGCCAGTGGAATTTTAGGAAAAGGGCTGGAGGTTTCATGAAAAGGGTGATGAAGATTTGTAAGAAGAGCAGGTGCATTTGGTTCAGAGTGTTGGGAATTCGAGAAGAAAGGCATTCCATCATTTATTCAGAAATGACTCACTAAAATTTTGTCAAGTGCCAAGCACTGTGCGCTAGGCTGGGAGGCCAAAATAGTGAAGGTGGTAATCGTCTTTTTATCTTGATGTCTGCCCTCTGGTGAGAGAGAAGAAATAAAGAGCAATTAAATAAACAAGCAAGATAATTTCCAGGAGATACTGGTAGTCAGTGGAACCGTGACATAAAGTGGACAGTGAGGTCAGGAAGATTGTCCTTTCTGGTGACCAGGGTGGGAGTCTCCCTCCAGGAGGGCGATCATCACCTCAGGCCTACATTCTGTACAGGTGCTATTTCCATAAACCTGGAGGGCTGTGGGGGGTCTTGTCCTGCCCTGGTGCTATCTGCTGTTCTGGCTGTCTCCACCCCAGGCCAGTGGTGACAACAGGGGGTGGCTCAGCCCAACCAAGGCAGCATATTGGATCAGGCTTCCGTAGCACCTAACCGAGGGATGATGGATGCCGTGGTGAAAAGGGGGACCCGCTTTGATGTGCCGGCCCGGTTTGATTAATGAGAGGCTCTGCCGGGAGGCTACGCTGGGAGTAAATTACTCTTTTCAGAAATGGCTAGATCGGCACTATTGTACTAATTATTTCACAAGCTTGGGGTCAGTTCCAAATTCCCTGACACACACAAGGGAACAAACACCCGGGCTAACAGAAGCCGACAGAGCTCTAATTAAAGCAGAAATTGTTTGTGACTCCCTCTCCCCTCCACCCTGCCAGCCCTCTTCTCTGGGAGGAGGGAGCTGTCACAAGATTTCCTACCTGCTCCCTGCCTGGTCCAGAACGACCCCCCAGACTTGCAGGAAGCAGTCACTGTGGCCCAGGACATGTGTGCACACACAGCACACTCGAGGGCCTGGGAAAGGTCCAGGGGGCCCTGGAGTCCAGGATCTCAGTTTCTGCAGTTTCATTTTTTATCCTAATTACATATTCAGGTATTGTAGTCACTCATTTATTCTTTCATTTCTCTACTCATTCTTCTGTTTCTTCTTTTGCTTGCTTATTTTATATATATTTATCAAGTGTGTTTTACAAACCCAGCATTGGGTTGAGAACTAGCTGGCCCCAGCCACTCCATCTGATGAGGCAGACAGACATCAATCAGATAATCATGCAGATACACGTGAAATCACAACAATAACAAGTAGCTTTGAAGGAGTCTAATGGGGGACTTGACTTGAGTACAGAGGTGACAGAGCTGATAAAGATTAAGTGAAAGTTATGGGGGGTGACAACTGTGCTGGAGACAGCACATGCAAAGGGCCTGTGGTAGGAATGAAGCTGGGGTTCTGAAGGAGCACACACACAAAGGCAGTATGGTTTTATTTCCAGAATGGGAGCAAATTGACTTGGGTTCAGGTTTTTGATAAATGTGTGGCTTAGGAGACCTTAGCATATCTATATCTCTGTTTCTTTACCTGAAAAAGGACAAAATTTCTCAAGTCTTTCATGGGTATTGTGATGGCTTCCCCAGCACCCATTATCTTCCTCTTGATTTAGTTAGGGCTCTTTACCTTCCTCTGGCATCTTAGATTGCTGGATGATGGGAGATGGTGAAGCAGCAGGTCAGGCCATGAACAGCCTTGAAGACTGAGGTAGAGTCCAACTGTCACCATGCCATTGAGAAGCCCTTGATGGCCTTGTGTGTTGTGAGCTCTCTTCCATACCGATTGCTGGACGTCTGAACCCCACTAAGTGCTGCTCTCAACTGCTGTGCCTCAGCCAGAATACAGTGTGGACTGTCCCCCTCTGTGTCAGTCCCACGACTATGGCCAGAGAGGCTGACTTCCTCTTAGCCACCCAGCAGGTGCTAATGGGTAGGAATCAGTCTTGCCTTCATGTGTGTGCACTGTCACTCCATGGGTGCTTTCCAAGTACCAGCCCAAGTTCTTGAATGTTTATAATATGTATTTTGGGCTCCCTTTGTTAAATGACTAAATGTCTGCTGAAATACAAACTATGACTTTCATGTGACTTCATATATCTCGATTGCTGATAGCTCTCAATTAGCACATCTTACACTGTTTTATTTAATCCTCCTGAAATCCCTTCCTGGTAAGTGTGACCACTGTCATCATGAAATGAATGATTTGATGAGCCAAAAATGTTGACCAATTTGCCTAAACATACAGCTGCTAAATATGTGTCAGAGCTGGGTTTGGGCTTTTTTCAGTGCCTTCTATTTTTCTCACCAGAGCATGCATTACTATGTTTGCTTGTTTTAGAAGTAATAACAGCTACAAAACACTGAATCATTATTACACAAGGGCATTATGCCTGTTGCTTCTGTGTATTAATTTATATACACTTGCAAGGTAGAAACTGTGTTGATGCCCATTTTATAGATGAGAAAATTGTTGCACAGGTGATCTCAGTAATCTGCCCAAGACTGCACAGCTGGTAATGGTGGAAACCAGATTTACACTCAGATACCAGGCACTAGAATCATGTTCTACAATGTGCACTTACCATTTTGCTGATGTTGATGCCCAGTGAAGAAGGCACCTTTCTTCTGACACTCTGTAGAGCCAGCTTCAGAAAGTGTCTGGTTAAGGTGAGTCCAGAAGCCATAGAATAAGGCAAGATTCAGAGATTCCTTTTATTTTGGGAGGGATTTATTCTACAGTCTAAAAAGAATGAGCTAAATGGGAAAATCAATAATGCACACAGATGGCCCTGGTGATGTTTACACTATTTAAAAGAACAAATTATTTTGAAGCACCTGGGATTCATGCTTTCCCTCACAAAAGAAGAAAAGCAGGGGAATTACAGGTCATTTTTATCTATTCACTGAAGTTGCCTCCCTAAGAGGCAATTACTCAATGTATCTATTAGTCATGTTGGCCATTCTCTGCACCCCCACTAATGCCAATTAAGAAAGTTTCACTGTACTGCAATTTTCAGGATAGAAAGTAAGCACAAAGGAACAGAATTCATTCCATAGACATTTATTGAGTGACTACTATTTGCCAGATTACTAGCAAATTAGAGCTAAGTAGAAATAGCCGTAGATGTGGCAACAAGTATGAAAAATACTTCTAAAGCACTTTCCCTGTCTTCCAAGTTTTTGCACAAAAATGCATTTAATCTTTGCATGGCCCATGAGGAAGGTGCTATAATTATTGCCATTTTATAGATAAGCAAATGAGAAGGTAACATCATATATTTTAGAATATAAAAGAAGAAGAATTTTAGCCCAGACAGGCTGATAAAAAAGTCAAATGCAGTACACACACACACACACACACACACAAATCAGGCCAATGATAAGATATAACTACACGGGAAGAAACACGTGTACCACAAACTACCACTAGAAAGCTGTAGTATATTTTAAATAAACAAGAAAAAACAAATGACAGTGAAAGTGGTAGCTGCATGTTTCTTGTAAATGGTTCTGCAAGACATCTCAGAGGTAATGTTAAACTCAAAGGGATGAGAAAGAACTGGTGTTGGGACACTGGAGAAGGCACTGGATTAATGGTAGGGAGTAAAAATTCCAGACAGAAGAAGCCAAATGAATCAAGGATGTGAGGTGGAAAAAGTATGGTGTGTCCAGGAAACTGGCAAAAAACAAACAAGCAAAAAAAGATTTCAATGCTTAAGATACAGGAAGTGGTAGAATTAGAAGTGTATGACAGAGCAGAATATAGAAGGTCTTAATTTCAACATTTTGCTGAGGACAAAATGAAATAATGAAATTTCTTTAATGCAGTGCCTGGAGATTGGTAAGTATGCAATTAATGTTTGCTTTCATGATCATTATGTTCCTTCTGTAGCTTATTACATTGGCCTTGGCCTCTTTTGGTTGTTTTTTAAAGAAAATAAGGCTGTTCTTTTAAGATTTTCCATCTTCCCACAGAGTTTATGCTCATAGAATTCTGCAAGAATGACAGCTAGTGAGGGTATCCTTGGCCTCTCCTAGGATCAGTGACCCCTTCTGTGTGACAGAAATAATGCTGAGATGGTTGGTGTCTGTGTCTGGAAGCAACTTATGTGTCCAAGAATAGACAATTGAATTTTAAAAATGTACGTATATATGGTGGAATGTTATTCGGCCTTAGAAAGGAAGGAAATCCTGCCATTTTTGGAAACATGGACAGTCCTATAAGGTCCTAAGTGAAATAAACTAGTCACAGAAAAAATAAATGCTGCAAGATTTTACTTACATGTATCTAAAATAGTCAAAATTCATAGAATCAAAAAGTAGATGGTGGTTTCCAGGAACCTGAGGGAACAGGGCAAAGGCACTAATTAGAGTTCTTCAGAGAAACAAAACCAACAGGAGAGATTTATTATGAGGGACCAGCCTGTGCAACTATGGAAATTGAGAAATTCCATGACTTTCCATCTGCAAACCTGGGGTGCAGGAGAGCCAGTAGTAGAGTCTAGTTCAAACCTGAAGGCCTGAGAACCCATAAAAGGTAGGAGAAGACAGATGTTCCAGCTCAAACAGAAAGATCAAAGTTACCCTTCCCGGCCTTGTTTATTCAGGCCATTAGTGGATAGTGGGTTAGATGGTGTCTGCTACGTTCACAATGGGGAGGACAAATCTGCTTTATTTAGTCTATAATGCAAATAGAATCTTTTCTAGAAATACCCTCACAGATATACCTCCACCAGCTCCATTTTACCAGCGGCATGGGCACCTTTAGTCCCGCCAAGTGAGCATATATCGTTGACTTGAGCATATATCATAAGTAGGGAGTAGCTAGTCAATGGGATAAGCTTTCAGTTGATCATAATCAGTAAGCTCTAGAGATCTGCTGCAAGCATCAGTAGTCAGCAGTACTGCATCATGCACTTAGATATCTGTTAAGAGCATAGAACTTGTGCTAAGTAGCCTTACAGAATACAAACAGAGTGAAACAAAGTAGATGGGCATTCCCTGTGTGCCAAAAAGGGGGCGGAGGGTGAGTGTTGTGCAGCCAGCCAGAGGAGGCTGCTTCTCATGCATATGCAAGTTGTTCCTCTGCCTGCTAAGCTTTTGGACAGAGTTGACAGGATGCTCATGCCCAGAGATACTGCAGGGCTTTATTTTAAGACCTTCTGTTGTGAAAGACCTGTGGAACAAATGCAACCACTTGACTCCCTTGCTGAAGGTCAAACGGCAGGAACATAATCCCCTGGTATTGAGGAAACATTTAAAAAAAGAAGAAAAAGAAAACAACCCCTTTCCACGAGGTCATTTTTGTTTCTGTAGAGAGACAGGGGAAGAAGATGTGAGAAAGTTCTGGTAGGAAAGGATTAAAGGGAGATAAAACCCTGGCTCTCTAGTGGATTGGAATTGCTCTTCAATCAAGCCATGGTTCTCAGATAGGGCCATGTAATTGATTATAAATGTTAGAATTTATTTCAATAAGCCCTGTCATTCCTGAGCAGCTGTTTCACTTTATAGGAAACCAACAAACACAGGCGCTGGATGCAGCCTGTCTTTTGTCTTTCTTTTGATGAGGTTGGATTGCTTTTTGGTGCAATGGCTCTGGCTGAGAAATACAGACAGAGAACCCCCTATCTTTTCTCCCTCTGGGGAGGGAATGGAAGAACAAGGGGCTGCTTCTGAGAACCTGGCTGTTCAGGACACAGTGACAAGGAGATGGTATCACTCTTGGCATCCCTCATCCAGAATCAGAAAGAAGTGGCAGTGCTATTTCCCCTCATCTGTTAGCCCAGGGAAGCCCTCCAGGTGTGCTGAAAGGAAGCCCATCTTCGATTCTCTCAGAAGCACTGGGAGAGAGGATGAGGAAGATGACACTATAGGACTGAAGTCTGGACTCTGTCTCACACAGGGTCATGGTTTTCTCAGACAAGGCTGAGGGTGGTGGTATCTGGGTCTAGAACTGTCAAGGGAGATTAATCATTGGTCTAGAGATGGCAAGATTAGAACACTTGGCTCAGTACTTGGCATATGGTAGGTGCTCAATAAATGTGGAGTAAAATCTCAATTTAGGAGCCACTTTCCCCCTGGCCTGCATTATGCTGATCTCTCCCTCCACTAGCCCTGTATCCTAGTACTATCTTGCTCACTGAGTGCTTAGCACTTAGCATGGAGCAGTAAAGTGACATGAATTCAAGCCCTGTTATTGACACCTGGCTATGACTGGCTCCAGCCCACTGCTCTCAGACAAGACACTATTTTATTATTTTATTTTATCCCCATGTGAAGTCACCTAATTCCATTAATGTGAACAGTGGACCCTTGACTTACAAACTCAATTTATTTGTGAGGGCTGGTTGTAACTCAAGTTGGTTGTAAGTCAAGACTTTTTTCCCATAAGAAATAATGGAAATACCCATAATGCATTCAGAACCTCCCAAAGCACCCCATCACTAACCTTTTCATTAAAAAAAGAGTTGTATAATGTATGTAAATTTACCAGAAACATCAATCATTTCCCCATTGTATTCACTAAAAAGTTATAAAATGTGCCCAGTTTACCAGAAACAACAATTTCATACTGTACTCACCTGCTGGGTGACATCTCTGGCTTGCAGAAAGGGAGGATGAAGCAGAAGGAGGTTATTGTTTGGAAGCAGAGTCCCCTTCCAGAAGAACATCAGGAATCTGGGCTCAGACTCACAAGTGCTCTTCTGGCATTGTAAGTCTTTGTTTACAAACACACAAGCTCAGGTGTTCAGGTCGTAACTCAAGACTGGCTATAAGTTAAACCTGAAATTCCAGTCATAACCAAAGCAGCTTGTTATGTGAGGGTGTTCGTAACTTGAGGGCTCACTGTACATTTTTCTTTTTCCTCTGTTTTACTGAGGACTTGGGCTTCTTGATCAATGCATCACTCATAGCTAAAACAGTTTCTGGTATGTAATAAGCACCCAGAAAATGATTAATCAATTATCCTTTGCATATAACCCCGACTTTCATCCTCTGGAAGCCTCTTAGCACTGTTCTGCTACATGTCAAGTTCTCCTACAGACAGTGTTCTGCTTTCTGAGTTAACATTGCCTCAAAATTTGGAACCATTCTCTAATTCCTTCCTATGTGATGGTCTGAGGTGGTCTTAGCTCCTTTCCATTTATTTTTGGGGTGAGCATGGAGAAGCTTCTCAGAAATCTCTGCCTATTTACAGAAGCTCTCTGCTTAGCTTGAGTGAAGAACAGGAAACAGAGAGCTCTGAGGCCTCTGGGAGACAGAGGAAAAAGGAATGAGAGAGGATATGATTTTTTTGGCTTTGTGTCTTGGGACCATCATTTCTGGGTGAAGAGTGGGTTAAACAGTTAAAGAAGTTATTACATGCTCTAAACCAGGGAAATCTGGAATGGTAAACTGAGGCAGCCTGGAGTACAACTCTTTCACTGTTAAGAAAATAGGAAAAGATGAAGGGGATGAAATATTTGAGAAATATAAAAAAATTATTATTATTGTTATTTTTTGAGACAGGCTCTATGTTATTCTGACTGGCCTTGGACTCACTATGTAGCCCAGGTTGGCCTTGAATTTGTGGTGATCTTCCTGTTCGACTTCCCATGTACTTGAATTACAAGTATGCATCCCTATGCCTGGAACAAAAATTATCAAATTTTTGTGTTCCAGCTTATTTTCTCTATCCATCATTTCATTTAATCTTCCCATTATTACCATGTCACAGATGAGGTATGGAGGCCTCATTACTATGACTAGAACCATGGTATTCTTTGTCTTTTTTTCTACCAAATTTTGAGTTTTAGAATAAAACTCTTCCCTTCCTCAATAAGGGCTTTGGTTTTCAAGCCTGGATTGCTAATAATAATCTACCTAGAAGTCCCAGGTGGGGCAGGCAATAACTTCTTTCTTTTCTAGGCTGGGTGCTGGGATTCATGTGAGGTAACTCAAGGTCCCACAGAGTTCTGCTGTAAAATCTGCCACTATGAACTTAATTAAATTAATATTCTTGTGTGGAAGACCCAGGAGAGAAGGGCTGCATGAGGTTCATTGACTTACACATGGAGGGGGAAGAGTTTTTTGTTTTTCATCTCCTGAAGCTGTATAAAATATGCAAGACAGGAAAAGATTGTAAGTGCTTGTGGCAATGGTGTCTTCCTGCAATTAAACCTTTTAAAAGTTTCTCTTCTCTCCCCTGCCAAAGTTCCATGCAGGAAACGACAGTGTGTGCAGAACTTTAACTCACCCCAGCATGATTGGCAATGAGTCATGCAGACGACAGTAAGAGCACCTCTCATGAAGCAGTGTCTGAGTTGGCATGGTAGTGCATGTCTGTAGTGTCTGCTAGGAGGAAAGCAGAAGCAAGAGGATTGCAAATGTTCCAGGCCAGTCTTAGCAACTTAAAGAGACCTTACCTCAAAAATAAAACAAAAAGTTGTAGGGATGCAACTCAGTATAGAGCCCTTGCCTAAGGAATGTGAGCCCCTGGATTCAATTCTCAGTATGAGAAAAAAAAAAAAAAGCAACAACAAAAGAAGATACAAAAGCAATTCCTGCAAGAGCTGGTAGCTATATTTAAGGTAGGATGGTCCCTGAATGGAAGAGTTGATGCCACGATGATGGGAGGAAGTACTGTGAGCAGAACCGCTCGGATAGTTGCTGTCTATAAGCAACTCTGGGGTTGGTGATACTGTGGTCTCTGAGGTCATTATGAGATTCATCCCATCTCAGGATGGGAGCATGCTCGTTTCTCTGGATGAGCCCTAAATCTGATGAGAGCTGTTCTTATGAAAACAGGCAAAGTCGCAGAAGGGAAAAGGCACATGGCGGCAGATGCTTGAGTCATGCAGCTTCTTACATGGCAGCCTGGAGAATCAGAAGCAAGCAAGGCAAGAAAGCCTTCTCTCCTCTCAAAGGAGTATGACCCTGCCAACAACTTGATTTCAGATTTGTAACCTCTGCAACTATAAAATAATGATTTTTTTCTTATTCTAAGTCTCCCAGTTTGTGGAATTTGTTATACTATCCCTAGGAAAGGAAGAATGGTCTTCATGCCAATTTTATTGATGGCCACATCGAGGCACAGAGCAGTTATGCACAGTAATTTGCACACAGCCACACCTTTAAGCAGCAGTGAACCTGGTGATCAAGGCCAGGCACAGACATGATAGGAATTTTAGGAGCCAGAGACACTGAAGCTGCCAACATGCTTTGTAACTTTTCCAAGTCACTTACCCTCTCTGATATCTGATCATGTCATGTATATGTGATTGATACATTAATTGATTGACTGCCTACTGGATGTTGGACTTTAAGGGAGTGCTCATCAAACTATGGCCTGTGGGCAAAGAATAGTTTTTATGTTTTAGATAATTATATTTAATAGTTTTTATTTTGCCCTTTGGCACACAAAATTTAAGCTGTTTCTTATCTGTTTCTTTTTTTTTTAAGTTGACAACCTCTTCTCTAAAAAATGAGGGACAAAATAATTGTAATTCCCACTCAAAGAGTGGTCTTCAGTGCACTTTGACTCATCTATTCATAAAGCATTTTTTGAAGAACCACTAAATATTAGGGATTCTTCAAGAAGCTAACAAAACAGTGATAACAGCCCACTTGGAGATCAATGTGGAAGCTATTTTGCAACAGTGTATTAGAGCAGTTCTGACATAATGCAAACTACCAAGAGAGGAGAGAGAGAGAGAGAGAGAGAGAGAGAGAGAGAGAGAGAGAGACATCAGAGAGAGAGACAGAGAGAACAGAGAGATAGACAAGACAGAGACAGACAGAGAAAGACAGAGAGACAGAAAGAGAGAGACCAAGTGGGAGCATCCAAGGGAAAAGGTGACATTTTTGGGTATCATTTTAGCTCTTGTCCCAAGACAGTTCAGGTCTCCTTCTTTGAAAAGAGTTATGTACATTTTTTTTGAATAAATAAAGAAGGAGCTGACCTGTAGAACTCAGAGATGTCTTCCCTGAGTTTTGAACTGAGTCTCAAGGATGAGAAAGGGAATCAGAAAACCTGAGTGGAAGGTGCTTCTTTCTTAGGAAATGTTACTCTCAAAAGCTTGGACTCAAGGCAGAGCATGAAGTGTCTGGCATTGTTGTGTCCCCTGGTTTGGCTCCATGAGAAGCCAGGGGGAAGAGGTGAGATATAAAATAGTCTGAAGTGAGGTCAAGGGCCTTCTAGGCTAAGTCAGAGACGTTGAACATTAGTCTACGGGCAATGAAAGGCTCAGAGCATGAGAACTGTCTCCTGCGTCACACTCCCCTGCTTCACTCCTGCCCTGTGTCCTTTCCTTTCCACTGCACACTCACTTGCTTTTTCCTAGTGTCTTGCTCCTTTTATAACATTTTCCCTTCTTTTTTTCTCCTTTCTCCTATCCCAGTTGTTCTTTCCTTTTGAGCACTTTCTTTCCTTTTCATTTTCATAATATCTATTGTACATTTTGGATCTTATTTACTCTTTCAGTTTTTTTACACATTAGTGAGACAATATGATGTTCACACACATAAGTCTAATTTACTTCATTTATAAGTATAGTCTCAAGTTGCATTCATTTACCTATAAAAGCCTGAAGTTCATCCTTCTTTATACCTGAATAATAATCCATTGTGTAAAAATACTCATCTTTTTTATCCATTCCACCATTGAGGGGCATTTGGGATGTTTCTAAGATTTAACTATTACAAATTGTGCTGCTATAAACATGGGTTGGGTGCACATATATTGCAGTAGCATATGTTTTCAATTTTTTTTTTACATTTTATTTATTTATTTTTAAAATGTCATTTAAAGGGGGGAAAAAAGCACAAAACAGACAAAAGGGTAGCAACAATACAGAATTCCAAAGGGAAAAAAGAAAAGAAAACACTAAGAAATCACTAGTTGATAAATTACATACTGTCATCTTGGAAATAGTTGTTCAAGTTACAAAATTAAAGCATGCAAAGTAGACATTCAAACAGTGAGACTGCAAACAGTTTTGCTCAATGATCTAACAAAAACTTAGTAATACGTTAATCTAACTTACACACTTAAACATACATGCAGTTATATCCTTTAAAGCATTTTCATTTCCTCTCTTTTTTTACAATAGCAATTATACATTTTAGGTTTTATTACTCCTACATTACTTATTACTTTTTACACTTGAGACACAATGTAATATTTAAAAATATCTTATATTTCTTATATATAAATATCTCATATTGATTTGCATATGGTAAAAAATCCCTGCATTCCTGGAATGAACCCCACTTGGTCTTGATGTATAATCTTCTTGATGATTTGTTGCATTCTATTTGAATAAAGGGGCAAAACATGCTCACTGGAAGGAGGATTCTTATTTATTTCACTAATAAGGATAGTCTCAAGTTGTCTCCATTTACCTATGAAGGCCTCAAGATCATCCTTTTTATGGCTGAGTAATATTCCATTGTATAAAAATGCCACATCTTTTTCATCCACTCTGCAGTTAATGGGCATCTTGGTTATTTCCAAGATATAGCTATTATAAATTGTGCTGTTATGAACATGGGTGCACATATATCACTGTGATATGAACTTTTCAATTCTTCTGGGAAAATACACAGGAGGGGAATAACTGGATTGAATGGAGCTTCCCATCCTAGTCTTCTGAGAATTCTTCATACGGATTTCCTTAGTGGTTGCACCAGTCTACACTCCCACCAACAGTGGAGCAGTGTTTCTTTTTCCCTCGCAGCCTCACCAACATTTGTTATCAGTTGATTTCTTGATGGCAGCTTTTCTTTCCAGGGTGAGATGAAATCTCAGTGTTGTTTTAATTTGCATTTCTCAAATGACCAGTGATGGTGACCATTTCTTCATGTATTTATTTGCCATTTATATACCTTCCTCTGAGAAAATCTCATATGTCCATTTTTAGAGAGGGTCTTTGAATTTGGGGGGCTTGATGTTTCTCAATTCTTTATGTGTTCTGGATATAAGTCCTTTGTCTGAGGGGTTGCTGGCTAAAATTCTTTCCCATTCTGTGGGTTTTCTTTTCACTCTGTTGGTGATTTCCTTTGAAGTACACAAACTTATCAATAATATGAGATCCCAGTTGTTGATTCTTTGAAGTGTTTCCTGTGCAGTTTGCATTTTGTTCATCAATTCTCTGCCTCCCCTATGTCTCCAAGACTTCTGCCTACCTTGTCTTCCAGTAGATTTAGTGTTTCTGTTTTAATATTTATGTGTTTGATCCATTTAGACTTTAGTTTTGTGCATGGTGATAGGCTTGGATCTAGTTTCAGTCTTCGGCAGGTAGAGAGCCAATTTTTCCAACATCATTTATTAAAGAGGCTATCCTTCTTCCAGTGAACATGCTTAGCCCCTTTATTCAAATAGAATGCAGCAAAGTATCAAGAAGATTATACATCATGACCAAGTGGGGTTCATTCCAGGAATGCAGGGATGGTTTAACATATGCAAATCAATAAATGTAATACACCACATCAACAAAAGCAAAAAAAAAAAACCCACATGGTCATCTCAATAGGTACAGAAAAAGCTTTTGATAAAGTCCAACACATGTTCATGATAAAAACTCTTCAGAAATTGGAATACACGGTGTCTACTTCAACCTTACAAAGGCCATCTATGACAAACCAACAGCCAACATTATACTAAATGGACAAAAACTGAAAGCGTTACTTTAAAATCAGGAACAAGACAAGGATGTCCACTATCACCACTCCTTTTCAATATAGTTCTGGAAACACTAGGCAGGGCAATCAGATAAGAGAGAGAAATAAAAGAAATAAAGATAGGAAAGGAAGAAGTTAAATTATCACTATTTGCAGATGACATGATACTCTATATAAAAGACCCAAAAAACTCCATTAACAGACTACTAGAGGTAATAAACAAATTCAGCAGCTTAGCTGGATAAAAGTCAGTGCTCAAAAATCAATAGCATTCCTATACACAAACAAAAAACTCACTGACAGAGAAATTATGGAAATATCGCCCTTTACAATAACATCTAAAAAAATGAAATACTTAGGAATCAACCTAAGAATGTAAAAGACCTATATGCTAAAAATTATACTATGCTGAAAAAGGAGATTGAAGAGGATATTAGGAAATGGAAGGATATTCCTTGCTCTTGACTAGGAAGAACCAACATTGTGAAAATGGCCATACTCCCAAAACTGTTATACAGATTTAACACAATCCCAATCAAAATACCATTGACACACCTCACAGATCTAGAGAAAACACTCCTAAAATTCATTTGGAAACAAAAGAAACCCAGACTAGCAAAGGGAATTCTGGGCAGCAAAGGGAAGGCAGGAGGCATGTCAATTCTTGACTTGAAACTGTACTACAAAGCCACAGTGATAAAATCAGCATTGTACTGGCAAAGAAATATACCCGAGGATCAATGGAACAGATAAGAAGATGCAAGCACAATTACAAAGACACTCAGACACTTCTGGGAAAATATCCAGAATGGAAATAGCTGGATTGAATGGGACCTTAATCCTAGTTTTTTGAGGAATCTCTATATTGATTTCCACAGTGGTTGTACCAGTCTACACTCACAACAACAGTGGAGGATTGCTTTTTCCCCCAAAGCACTGCCAACATTTGCTATTGGTTGATTTCTTGATCTTGGCTATTGTTTCTGGAGTGAAATGGAATATCCGTGTTGTTTTAATTTGCATTTCTCAAATGACCAGTGATGTCAAGCCTTTCTTCATGTATTTATTTTCCATTTTTATTTCTTCATCTGAGAAGTGCACATTATCTCAGATGCCCATTTTTGGATTAGATCTTTGAATTTGAGGGACCTCATGTTTTTCAACTCTTTATTTGTTCTGGATAGAAGTTCTTTGTCTGAGGGACAGTTGGCTAAAACTTTTTCTCATTCTGTGGGTTTTCTTTTCACTCTGTTGGTGATTTCTTTTGATATGCAAACACTTTTTAATGAGATGAGATCCCAGTTGTTGATTCTTTGAAGTATTTTCTGTGTGGTTTTCATTTTGTTCATGAACTCTTTCCCTACTCCTGTGTCTTCACTTTGTCTTCCAATAGATTTAGTGTTTCTGTCTCAATGTTTAGATCTTTGATCCATTTTGACTTTAGTACATGATGATAGACATGGGTTTAGTTTTAGTCTTGAGCATGTAGAGAGTCAGTTTTTCCAGTACCATTTATGAAAGAGGCTATCTGTCTTCCAGTGAACATGTTTGGCCCCTTTGTCACAGATAAGGTGGCTAAGTGTCTTTGTAGTTGTGTCTGCATCTTCTAACTCTTCCACTGATCTTCAGCTCTGGTTTTTGCCACTCTCATGCTCATTTATCACAGCAGCTTTTAGCATAATTTCAAATGAAGGATTGTGATACCTGTTGCCTTTCTTTTGTTGTCCAGGATTGCCTTTGCTATTCTAGGTCTTTTCCATTTCCAAATGAATTTTAGGAATATTTTCTCTAGATCTGTGAGGTACACTGATGGTATTTTGATCAAGATTGCATTAAATCTGTATAACAGTTTTGGGAGTATGGCCATTTTCATAATGCTGGTTCTTCCTATGCAAGAGCAAGGGATAGTTTTCCATTTTCTGATATCTTCTTAGAGCTCCTTTTTTAGAGTACTATAGTTTTCAACATGTAGATCTTTTACTTCCTTTTTTAGATTGATTCTTAAGTATTTCATTTTTTTGGATGCTATTACAAAAGGTGTTATTTCCATAATTTCTCTCTCAGTGAGTTTGTTGTTTGTGTGCAAGAATTCTATCGATGTTTGAGTGTTGACTTTGTATCCAGTTATATGGCTGAATTTGTTTATTAACACTAAATAGTCTTTTGATTGAATTTTGGGTCTTCTATGGAGAGTATCATGTCATCTGAAAATAATGATAATTTAACTCCTTCCTTTCCTATCCTTATTCCTTTTATTTGTCTCTCTTGTCTATTGCTGTGGCTAATTTTCCAGAACTATATGGAACAGGAATGGTGACAGTAGATAGATATACTTGTCTTGTTCCTGATTTTAGCAGGAAAGATTTCAGTTTTTGTCCATTTAGTAAGATCCTGGCTGTTGGTTTGTCATATGTGGCTTTTATCAGATTGGCATAGAGACAATCCATTCTGATTTTCTGTAGGATTTTTATCATGAGTGAGTGTTGGACTTTATCAAAAAAAATTTTCTGCATCTATTGAGATGATCATATGATTTTTGTCTTTGGCTCTGTTGACGTTGTGTATTATATTTACTGATCTGCATATGCTGAATTTCTGCTTTCCCAGGATGAATCCCAATTGATCATGGTGTATAATCTTCTTGATGATTTGCAGCAGTTTGTTTGCCAGTATTTTGTTGAGAGTTTTTGCATTTATTTCATTAGGAAGATTGGCCTATAGTTCCTCTGCTTTTGGTTGGGTCTTTCTCTGGTATTGATATCAAAGTAATACTTGTCTCCAGGAATGAGTTAGGGAGAATTACTTTCCTTTCAATTTCATTAAAGAGTTTGAGGAGTATTGGCATTAAATCTTCTCTGAATTTCTTGTGGAATTCAGCTGTGAATTCTTTTGGACCTGGACTTTTCTTTGTTGGTAAGTTTTTAATTACATTTACAGTTTCAATAACTGATATTGGATTATTCATAATTTTTATATTTTCTTGATTCAGCTTTGATAATTCATATGTTTCTAGGAATCTGTTTATTTCTTCTGTGTTTTGCAGCCTTATGTGAGTAGGTGTTGAAGATCTGTATTTCCACAGGATCTGTGGTAATTTCACCCTTTTCATTCATTATTGTATCAATTGCATCAATTTCTGTTATGATCATTATAATTTCCTCCCTTCTATGACCTTTGGTCTTGACTTGCTCTTCTTTTTCTAGATGCTTGAAGCACAGCATTAGGTTGTTTATTTGTGTTTGGTCTGTTTTCTTAATGTGAGTATTCATTGCTATATATTACCCTTTTAGGACAGTTTTTATTGTGTCCCACAGATTTTAGTATGTTAGAGCTGCATTTTCATTTAATTGTAGTTAATGTTTCATTTCTTCTTTAATTTCATCTGTAGCACACTGGTTATTCAGGATCATGTTACTTAATTTCCATGTGTTTATGTAGTTTTTGCTGTATCTTTTGCCAATTTCTGTGCACTATGATAAGATAATATACATGGGATAATTTCAATTCCATTGTATTTACTTAAGCACATTTATGGTCTAATATGTGGTCTAGTTTAGAGAATGTTCTATGTGCAGCTGAGAAGAATGTGTATTCTGATGTTGTTGGGTGGAACACTCTATAAACATCTAGTAAATCCATTTGGTCACAGATTTGCTTCACTTCTGTTATTTCTTTACTGATTTTTTTTTGTCTAGTTGATCTATCTCTTTGTGATAATGGGGTATTAATGTCCCCTGTTTCAATTGTGCTTTGTTTACTTGATTTTTCATGTCTATTTGTATTTGTCTTATATAGTTGAGTGCTCCTGTATTTGGTGCATATATAATTATGCTTGTTATCTCTTCCTGTTGAATTTTTCCCCTAACAAGTATGTAGTGGCCTTCTTTATCTCTTTTAATCATTTTTGGTTTGAAGTTCACATTGTCTACAAACAGAATAGCTACCTTGCTTTTTTCTGGGTTCCTGTTGCATACAATATTGTTTTCCATCTTTTGACTTTTGGTCTATGAGTTTCCTTTTGAGTCAGATCTGTTTCCTGTAGACAGCATATTGTTGGATCCTGTTTCTTGATCCATTCTGTCAACCTATTTATTTTAATTGATGAATTGAAGCCATTTACTTTAGTGGATATAACTGATATGTAGTGGCTCAACTTTGTGATATTATTTCCCTGTTTTTCCTCTTTGTTTAATTGCTTTCCAGGTCTTATTGTTTCTTTTTGTTGTTGTTCTGGGAATTGCATGGGTTTTTTTTATTATCCCATCTAGAATGTCATTTAGTACTCTTTTTAGGGTTGGTTTGGTGGAGATGAATTTTTTCAGTTGTTTTTTGAGATGGAAGTATCTTCTTTCTCCACTAAATTTTATAGTTTTTCAGAGTACATAAATCTGGGTTGAAAGTTGTTTTCTTTCAGGGCTTGAAATACTTCACTTCAAGCTTATCTTGACTTGAAGGTTTGTTTTGAGAAGTTGACCGTGATTCTAATGGGCTTTCTCTGATAGGTGATCTGCTTCTTTTCTCTAACAGCTTTTAGTATTCTGTTTTTATGCTGATTTCTGGGATGTTGGTTATTATATGTCAGGGTGTATATTTATTTTGATATGGTTATTTGAAGTTCTATATGCCTCACTTATCTGTATGTCAGATTCTTTTCTTATGCTTGGGAAATTTTCTGCTATTACTTCTGAAAATAGTTTTTTATGTCATTGTGTTGACTCCTTAATTTTTATTGACATCTATCAGTCTTATATTGTTTTTAATTGCATTATCTTGGAACTGTTTTACTGTTATTTCATCTTCCCTTGTTATTTTTAAGAGTTCTTTCCTTTCATGGTTGCTAGCTGTGATCCTGTCTTCAAGGTCTGAAAGTCTATCTTCAGTTTCATTCAAGCAGTTTTGCCAGCTTTCAGTGGAATTTTTAATTTCCTGAATATCTCCTTGTATTTGTCTCATGCACTCTGTTTCTTTCCTATATTGTTCATTCACAGTTTTCCCATGCTCCTGTCCTTTTTTTTTTTTTTAATCTATGTCTTCCTTAGCTATGCTGAGCAACTACTCTTTCATTAAGATTATCATTTGTTTCTTTACCTGAGAGATTATTTCTAATCTGATTTCCTTTATAGCACCTTGGTTTTGTCTCTTTATTTCACTTGCTATCTTTTTGGTAATTTCAGGTGTGTGATTTTCAGAGTTCTCTATTTTAATGTCTTTTGTACTTGTCCCAGATGGGCTGGGTTTTTGAGATTGTGTTTTGCTGTTTTGTTTTGTTATGTTATTTTCACCTCTTAGGTTAATATTTTGGTCTTTTCAATCGTGCTACTCTCAACTATCTGTGATGTGTGTCTTAGGGTCCAACAATGTGGCTGATGTTCACCCAGTTGTTTGGTCACTCCAGTGTAGAAGAGGGGCCAATCACCTACATTCTTCCTGTGTGACCAGTTGGGTGACTACTGTATTCTTCTTAGGCTGGCCTAGGAGTATTGATGTGAACCAACCCTCAGCTCATATTGTTATGCAGCTTCAGACTGTTCCAGGCTACCAGACCCACATGTCCTTGGTATGCACCCATCTGGGACCCTCCTGTCTCACTGGGGGTTTTAACAGGGCCAGCTGTGTTCCTTTGGGTAGAAGGAGGCCTTGCTGGAGCTCTTGGCAGTCTAGCCAGTGTTCTCTGTATGGAAGAAGGACTCACATGTGCTCTGACCCACTTGCCAAGGTCCTTCAGGTTGGGGGAGAGTTTCCTGAGGTTCCTGACATCTCAAGGAGGGATTCTGCTTGCAGAGGGACTCATTGTGTTTTCCTTGGTCTGCCAAGGTCCTCTAGATGGGGAGAGGTGGTACTGAGGCCCCCACCAGCTGACTGAGTTACTGCAGGTGGTGGAAGTGTTCATTGATGCTCCCATGGACTGCCAAGGCCATTAATGTGAGGGTGGGGGTGGCTAAGGCTCCTCTTGGCTACTGTGGTCTTTTAGGTGCAGGGAAATAGTGGCCAAGGCTCCCCCTGACTGCTGAGGTCATTGGGGTGAGGGAGAGGGACCAAGTGCTTTTTCAAATATTTTACTCTGTCTGAAAATTTTTCCTCCATGTATTTTTTGGTTGACCCATAGTGTTCTTTAAATACTCACTCTAATATTGACTTTTAAAGGAAGTGATTCCTCACTATATCCCTGACTAGAGAATGTCCCTTACCTATCAATATCTATATTTACTACTGTACCATAATCTATACTCTTATTTCTAGGCCAATATGATATCCATATGTCTATTCATATACATATCTTCTTCAACCTTAATAAATGTTGTCCTCCATGACATTACTTTTTTTATTAATATATGTGTATGAGAAATAATGATTACATTCATCTTGGGTAATTAGTACATATACATGTTGCATCCTAATAGCTTTTACTTCCCTGTGCCTAATTTTTATTCAAGTTAAAGGCCATATGACTATCTCCCAAATTGAGCCCTAAGCTCCATGAGATGGTGCGTTGGTTTTCTAGGTCTGCCATATCCTAATCTCATGATTCTGGTAGCTGGAAATCAGAAATCAAGATGCTAGTGGCCTTCAGTCTGTCAGAAACTTCTCTCAGTGGCTTGTAATGGCTGTTTTCTCTGTGTGTCTTCAAATAGTCATCACTCTGCATGTCTGTGTCAAAGCTCACCAGTCATATTGTATTATGGCACATGTAAAAGGCCTTCTTTTACCTTAAATATTTCTTGAAATATTCTGTGTCAAATACAGTCATCTTTGGAGCCAGTGGGTGTTAAGACTTCAACACAAGAATTTTAGGTCATCACAATTCAGTCACTCACAGAGAACATCTCTCTTTTCTTTCAACTTCTTCTCTCAGTGTCAAGCATGGTGCCAGCACATAGTAGGTGCTCAACAAATATTTGAGGAAGATAGAAGATGCTACCACAGCATCTCTGGGAAAATGATCTTAAGAGATGTCCCGGGGGAAGAAGAAAAGTAGGAACACAGTGGGAAGTAGCTAGAGTACTTGGGATGATAGGTCACAATGGAAGATCCTGAAGCCCTGGCAGTGAGAAAGGAAAGAGTGCAGGTTTGAGGAAGGAATATGAGAGATGAATGAATTGAAGTTGGAGGTTAGAGGCAGTGGGTGACAGAAACAAGGATGCAGAACTGATCGGTTGAAGTATCACTGAGTGGAACCAACTCATGGGCACTCACTGCACCCACACCCACATAAGTGAGAAGCTGAGGTGCATTATCTGCCTAGTAGGTCTGAATTCACAGGCAATGCTCTGCTGGCAGCTTTTACAGTTCCAGCGAGGCAGGATTCCTCTGCCCATTTATTTCCTCTCTCCTTGTTCGTTCTTCCAGCTGCTCTTTTTTAAAAGGAGAGACGATTACCTGCTGGTAGTTCATCTTAAGTCACAAAGGGGAAAGCTGCTGGGCTACAGAGCATTTTATTCTAGGAGAAAGGAGGATAAAAGATGAATGCCAGGGAGCATGAGTTCATGGGATTTAAGAAAGAAGTAACTAGACCCTAAAATTTAGACCTCAGAGAAGAGAGGCAGGGAATCTGAACTTGGAGGCTGTCACAGCCAACCTAAGACTTTCAGTTCTATCTTGTTAGGCCTAATCTGCCTCACCCTGATCACACTGGCATCTACTCATGCTGACTCAGAAATGTGGGTACTGCAAGCCGAAGATTAGGAGTGGTGCTGAATGGTATAGTCACCTTTCACAAGCTTAGCTGCTCCA
>PVLA01014295.1:0-31412 GCA_004027455.1 Hydrochoerus hydrochaeris | reverse complement strand
GTATGCTATCCCTATTTATTTACCTCTTTTTCCCTACTCTTAGTAATCACAGATCTTTTTAATTACTCTAGAGTTTTGCCTTTCCCTGCTGTCAAATAATGGAAACCTACAGTGTGTAATCTTCTCACATTGACTTCTTTCACTTAGTAATAAGCACCTAAGTTTCCTCCATGACTTCTCATGGGCCCAAATACTATGCTACTGTATGGATGTGTAACACATTTTGGTTGGGGTAGTACTGAGAATTGAATTCAGGGCCTTCACACTGAGCTCCATCCTCAGTCCTCTGTTTTAAAATTCATTTTTATTCTGAGACAGGGTCTTGCCATGTTGCACAGGTTGGGCTTGAACTTGAAATCTTTTGCCTCAGCCTCAGAGAATGCTAGGATTATACGCACAAGCTTGGCTTGAATGTATTTATTCATTCAGCTACTGAAGGATATCTTAATTGCTTCCAACTTTTGGCAACTGTTACGTAGAAAGCCGCTGTAAACATCCATATGGGCTTTTTGTTGTTTTATTAATATGTAGATGTAGTTTGATTTTATTTTCACTGGCACGTGTTTGCAGTGCACAGTGATTCCCTTCATTGTAGGGAGTTGGTCATGTGTAAGTTTGTGTGTGGAAATCAGGTTTCAAGTCCTTTGGGTAAATACTATGGCACACAGCTGCTGGGTCACATGGGAAGAACATCTTCAGTTTTGTAGGAAACCACTCAACTGTTCCAAAATGGCCATGCCACTATGCATTTTGTTTCTCCTACATTCCCACCAGTAATGAATGATGCTTCCTCGCCAGCTTTGAACACTGTCAGTGTTCTGGAACTTTGGGCCATTCTAATGCGTTTGCTGTGGATCATACTGAGGATATGGAGTAGTCAAAAAAGAGACAAGCCTGAAGATGCAGCTGAGGGGCAAATCACTTGCCTAGCATGTGCAAAGTCCTGGGTTGAATCCAGGAGTCAAATCCAGCAGATGCACACATCTGAATACGTAGCCCCTCTTTCTGTAAATTTAGTATTAAAAGAAAACATTCCAAATGACAGAAATGATATGAGATGAGATAGATGCATTTTTAAAAGGAACCTATTTCATAAGACATAGTCTTTATAGCTGAAACTATGATTCCATTTCAAACAGAGGTACTTCATACAAGTCTTCAAAATAGAATGAGCTTAAGCTACCCACCACTATTTTGCCTCCATTGTTACTCAATTTTATCAAACTGAAATTTGATAACATAGAAGCCCTTCTATGTACTAGGCAGAAAGGGTTTACAAAAACAATGTAATAAAAGTTGCATGAGAAAAATTTAGAACTATACTGAATTTGAGAGTTTGAGCAAAGCAATCCTAAAAAAGTGAATTTCAAACAAATTTCCTTAAATTATAACTAAATTAAGAAACATCATCTATAAAGGAAAGCCCATCAGAATTATAGCAGACCTCTCAACACAAATCCTAAAGTCAAGGAGAGTTTGGAGTGAAGTGTTCAAGCCCTAAAAGAATACTTTCAACCAAGATTCATATATTCTGCAATATTATCTTTCAAAATTGGAGAATTAAGATACTTTCATGCCTAAAGAAATTCATGACCACCAAACAAGCACTCCAAAAAATTTTCAAAGATATCCTAGAGGAAATGAAGGTATCAATGCTAATAAGCTCAACAGAATGAATTCACCAGGTAATGCAAGCAATTCAAGATAAGAAAAAAGAGAATCAACAGAAGAAAATAATTTAATGACAAGAATAAGTCAATAGTTATCAGTTATAACATCAATGTAAATGGTCTCAACTCAAAAATCAAAAGAGACAGATTACCAGAATGAATCAAGAACCAAATTCAACAATATGTCACATACAAGAAATACATATAACCCTGAAAGAAATTCATAGAACAAAAGTTAAAGGATGGAAAACAATACCTCATGTAACAGGAATTCAGAAAAAAGCAGGAATAGCTATTCTAATTGCAGACAAAGTAGATTTTAAGCCAAGACTAATCAGAAGAGACAAAGATCCTTACATATTGGTTAAAGAAAAAATTTAACATAAAAATCATAAATACACAAGCATCTAAAATCTAATTTTAATTTTTCTCACTTCAAAATGGCCTCAAAGAGAAAAGAGTCCTACCTCCTGTAGGGTCCCATCCCCTCCGGCAACAATGATCATATCTGTGCTTTCCATCAGCTCCAGGAGTTTCTTTGCTTGTCCCTCATAATCTGTCTGAAATACAAAGGAAGCTTGATAAATTTATTATCCTAGGATCACAGGAACAAAGGTTAAATATGTGCAATATTTTCTTTAAACTCCTTCAATTTTACATAATAAAAATGGGGGGAAAAAATAAGCCATGAAAGCAATTATGTATAGTTTTACAATTTTATTCTTTTAGAGCCGGAAGGGAGACTTCAGCTCTTTAAAGATAAAACTGAAACTCAGTAACGTGCTTCAGTTAGGCAGCAAGCTAGTCAAAGGACTTTGCTAATTAGAAATGAAGGAGAACTTACCCACCACTCTTCATAGAAAGACAGAAGTCAAATGTACGTGCAAGTAGGCAGCCACAGTTATAATGAAAAGAGCATAAATTTCAAGGCCCAAGAAACCTAGATTAACTTTGCCACTTTTTCAATAACCTTAAACTCTCTGAATCTTAATTTTTTTGTTAATTTTTATTAATTTATCAATTTCTTTATTAATGTGTGCTTGGGAGAGGTCATAATAGCTTCCTTATGCTGCTGTTACTAGGCAGAATATAAAGCAGTTGCAAAGGTAATGTTTCATCACTTGTTAAATAGGAAATTACAGTTTTGCTATGATTATACACAAAAGTATAGGTGTGTTTCAAAGTAGTCACAGAATACCTAAGCTTTGCCATGTTTAATGACAATGTTTCACATCGAATACATGCAGAGACTTGAACCATTTCAGCCACCAATGAAATGTATACCTCTAAAGCCAAACACTAAATTTTAAAAAATACAATGCAATTAACACTGAAATAGGAAGCATTTCCTTTGATGAAATAATATTAGGAACATTAATAGGTGAAATTAAATAGTTTCTGCTCCTTAATTAACTCATTTATAATCAACCAGTAAATACAAAAAAGAGTATTCCCGAGTTTGAGTCCTTTTAGCAAATCATCCAATCTGAGGAGAGGATTTATAGCTATGGGTCAGTACATGCAGACTCCCCCTCCCACCACTGTACTTAAGAGAACAGTATTGTGAGACAGAACCCTTAACCTGTGGCATCCACGTTCACTCCAGGAACTGGTGCCAGAACAAAGTGTTAGACACCCTGTTGGTTCATACCATGTCACTAAATGCAAATCTGATTTACCGATTTACAGTTCACCCAGAGGAAAAATGAGGTCCCTAAAATACCACCATTTAATTTTATGATGAACAGCTCTATTTTTATTCTAAAGAGGAAATGACTAGTTTTATAGTTAGTTATACATTTGGCAAATATTTGATATTTAAAAAGGAATCTTCATCATTCTTGGTCTAAAGGCATGTCATGAACATCCAGGAACAGGTGATCATTAGGAATCTGCAAGGACTCACTAAGATCCTCAGCTCCTTTTTGATGAATTATAGATCAACAGCTTTGGAAATTACACTATGTCTTGTCTCCAGCAGGCTCCTGGCAAGCTGTTTGATGGATCCCCCTGCAGATATGGTAAAGAAATGCAGAAGCAACGTGCTAAATAAAGGAAGTGGATCAGTTACCAAATGAACATCTATGCCCAAAGTGAGGTTCTCAAAGGAATGATGACAAATTGTTGGCAGATTGTGAGAGATACTGTGTCAGGGCTCTCCATTCACAGTCTCGATGAAAACTGATTCCTAAACAGAAGATTCTTAAACTGTTGTTTAAGACTTTTATGAAGATCCCAAAGGAAGGGTGCTAAATGTTGCAACCCTCAAATCAGTTTAATAGTGAAGTGTCATGACACACGTTACCCACAATGGGGATAAAGCTAATATACTGTCCATGTATGCGACAAAAAGCTCAAGAACTTGATCCTCACAAAAACTCAAAAAGATAACTTACACAAAGGTAAAACACAAAACTACAAAACTTATAGACGACAACAAAGTGACTAATGGCTTTTGGATATGTTATTAGATGTACCACCAAAAGCAAGATCCATAAAAGAAAATATTAATGGAGCTGAGGTATAGCTCAGTAGTAGAGGGCTTGTCTAGTATGCACAAGGCCTTAGGTTCAATCCCCAATACTTAAAAAAAAGAAAGAAAAAAGAAAACCTAAACAATAAATTAGAATTTAATAAAATTAAAGTTTTGCTTTGCAAAAGACATTAGGAAATTGTTTCTGTTTTGTAAGAACCTTTTTCGTTTTTGTCTTATACTGAGTAACTACTGTAAAAATAATGATACACAGAGTAGAAACCTGCTATTCTCTTATTTGGTTATGAAAGTTTATTTTTTCATAAAATAAAAAATAAAAGGAAAAAGAAGACACTATTAGGAAACTAAAACAAGAAAAAAGTTACCAGAGAAACGTTTGTAAAATAAATTTCTTATCAAAGAATATTAAAAACACAAAGAACTCATAAAACTCAGTAAGACAACAGCCCAATCTAAAAGGCTGTTGTCTTACTGAGTTTTATGAGATAAGAAGTATGCAGAACAAGGCTCATATCATTTTTCGTAGGGAATTGCACATTACAACCATAAGATACTACTATACATCTAATCTATTAGAATAGGTAAATTCAAAATAACAAAAATGCTAGCAATGATGCAAAGTAACAGGAGCTCTCATTGTTTGCTGTTGAGAAGGTAAAACCTTATAGACATTTGGGAAAACAGTTTGCCATATCTTATAAAGCTAAACAGACTCCATACTATCCAGCACTCACATTCCAAGGGATTTACCCAAAGGAATAGAAAACTTATGTCCATGCAAAAATCTGCACAAAAATGTTTATAACAACTCTATCTGTAATTGCCAAAACTGGAAACAACCAAAATTTACTTCCATGAGTAAATGGATAAACTGTAATACATCCAGGCAATGCAATACTATTCAGTACTACAGAGAAATGAGCTATCAAGCCACAAAAAGACAAAGGAAGACCTTAAAATACAGAAATGAACCTAAATAAAAACTATGAGCTTTAGTTACTATTGGATCAATACTGATTCATCGATAAACATTTAAACCATAATGCAAGAGTTAATAACAGAGGAAACTGTGGGCAAGATGAGAGGGAGATAAAGGTATTCTCTGTACTTTGTTGAGTTTCCCCTTAAACTTAGAATTGCTCTTAAAAATAAAAAGTCTACTAATGCCTTTAAGTGGCCTAATGGTACCACTTAAGATACAGAAACTCTGCAGGACATCCATGAGGACACTGCCACTCAAAAGCATGCCACATCCACAATAAGAAACGTGTGATCTTGGGATGCTTAAAAGAGTAAGATTGAGAGTGAGATTTGCTAGTCCTACTTTACTTTTCCCTCAGGAGACCGCACCTGCAGTGGTGGAATCATTTTTGGGTGCAACACTTTCAGAGTATAGAAAAGTGAAAAACGTCTAATCAGAGGGTGGCAGATTAATGACACGCATGCCATAGCCAGCTCTTTGTTATAACTGAAAGCTC
This sequence comes from Hydrochoerus hydrochaeris, assembly GCA_004027455.1. NCBI lineage: Eukaryota > Metazoa > Chordata > Mammalia > Rodentia > Hydrochaeridae > Hydrochoerus > Hydrochoerus hydrochaeris. Next base: position 25,770 of record PVLA01014295.1, on the reverse strand, counting down.
TACGAGGTTCGCCATCACTGATCTAGGCAATCAGGAAGGTAATGAGTGTCCTTTGTGAAAAGATGGGAAATGTTTAGACTGCAGAAGGGATAAGGGAGGAGAGTCATCAAAACATTCTTCACTGACCCACAGACTATCATGCAGAAGGATTGGGCTTCTTTCACGTGAAGTCATGGAGAACAACTAGGACCTAGGTCAATGATTCTCAGTATTACTACACATTATAATCATCTGGGAGTGGACAGATGGATGAACTGATTTCTGTTTCTGTTTTATAAATATAAACACTGAGACCCTATTCAATGTCAGTTATATCTGGGGAGTGAGACCCAATTACATTTTAAAACTCTCTAGGTAATACATGGACCTATGTGTAGAACTCCAAAAAAAAAAAAAAAGCTTTCTCCTCAAAATAAAATAAGAATATCCTAATAGCACTGTCCTAAGATAAACAGAATGTCTCAGAAGGTAGCAGATTTCATGTCAAGTAGAGGCAGAGTGGATGTAGGAAACACTGGTTTTAGGCTTATATCCCACCTCTGTTGTATAACTATGCAGTTGTATAACATTGTTTCCTCATTCATAAAGAGGACACCTAACTTCACCAAGCTTTATGTGATTCAAATGAATTTATTTACATGAAATGCTACAATGTTACACTCCAGCAGAATAATAAATGAGGTGCTCTGTCACTGAAAATTAAAGATACAGAGTAAAATAATACAAATATTTTGATATATCAATAAACTAGAATACAGTATGCAATACTGAACTCAAAACAGCACCTAAACAGTAAATATTTTCAGAGCATTTAGTGAAGCAGATGGATCTGAGAGCTGATTTTGTGGCTTCAACAGGATACAGGGAAAGAAGACAATTCTAGAATCTGTTAAATGCTGTCAGGTCTAACTGAAAACCACACCTTGCCATAAACCATGACTCAAACTGAAATTATTTCAAAATAAATGTTAACTTTTCAAGATGGACAATAAAACCTATAAGTAGCAGGATTTAATATAAGGAAACATTAGATTTTTGTTTGTTTGTTTTGTTTTGTTTTTTGGTACCAGGGATCAAACTCTTGACCTCGTGCTTGCCAGGCAGGCACTTGCATCACTGAGCTAAATCCCCAGCCCTAACATTAATATTTCTATTTCCATTAATTTTTAAATCTCATCTTTTTAAATTTCTATTTCCTGAATACTTAAGGCACATATTATATTTGTATGTACTTCTAATTATCAAATTGGAAAAAAAATAGAACATTTGAACATAGGCTAGGTAATTCAAGATGATTATTAGAGAATTGTTACTTTTGTTGGGTATGAAAATGTCACCATAGTTATATAGAAAAATATCTCTATTTGCTAAAACATTTAGACTCCAAAGTATTTAGGGGTAAAATGAGATGGTTTCTGTTACTTATTTCAAAGAACCAAGCTACTATTTTAAGGATGTACAGTAGAAAAACTGGCCACATCGTAGCCATTATCAACCTACAGACACACAAGAAAGGCTATGTGAGCCAAACCCTGAGGAGCCCATGCAAAACAAGAGCATCTTTCAACACAGATTGCTGATTAAATAGGATTATAATCAGAAAAAGCAGTGGCTGAGCCAATTTCTTATATAGCAGTAGATAACTGGTGTAGAAATAAACTATATTAACAATTATAGTAAATGTTTATGGGTTAAGCAATTCATCAAACCCACGGACAGATCTCAAACACATCCTGTTTTGTGCCTTTAGCAATGCCTTTAAAATAGTGAATTTATATTGAATATTTTTTATCATGATGCAATTAAGTCAGAAACCATGAACAATATGATAACTTGAAAAGCTTTAAATCTGGAAATTAAAATATGTCTAAATATCTCACAGGCCAAGCAAATTCATGATTGAAATTGGAAAATATTAGAAATGAATTATAACAAAACTACTATATGTCAAAAGTTACAGGATATAGCTCAAGCAACAGAGTAAAATTTATAGCTTTAAATATATACAGCAGAAAAGGTAAAAATTACTGAAACATGAACTACAATCATGGAATATGGTGAATGTTTAAATAAATTCTGAAGAAAATTTATTACAGTAAATGCATTGCCATTAATCCTCCTCTAAATACTCCCATCCCTTTAAAACACTTATCCTATTGTTCTTGACACTTTCTGAAGCAGTTCTCCAAGTCCTCTTTCATGTCTTTTAGTGGCTGCCTTGATATTCTGAATCAGTTTATACGGTTTACAATAATTTTTGTCAAATAGAAACATTAAAATGTGTCCTCATTCACTTTAGATCTGTACCATTTCTGACTCTTCCCCAAAGTCAAAATGACCATGGAGGGAAAATGTTCCAAAACTACTCAGGGTATGGAGGCAGCCACAGTCGCACAATGACAGACACTCATGGAGAAGAACTTCCAGAACTGCTTCAGAAAATGGCAAGAATGATGGGATAAGTGTGTTCAAAGAAACGGGGAGTACTTCCAGGGGGACTAATGGCAATGTATCTTTCACTGCAATTTTTTAAATTTAAAAATTCACTGTATTTTTTTATCATATTTCTTAAGTATTGAATTTAAAAAAATAACAGGAAAAAAATGAAGCAGAATGCAAGAAATAACAAAATGGACAATAACTGAATGACAAAAATAGGTAAGATGAATAAGCCAATAAACTATTCATGACAAACAAGACCCCCAGAGAAAAAAAGGGCACAAATACACACTATTAAGAATGAAAAAGGAGGCCAGGCATGATGGGACAGACTTGTAAGCCTAGCACTCAGAGGCTGGGGCAGGTGGATGGAGAGTTTGAGCCCAGCCTGGGCAACCACATGAGACCTAATCCCAAATTTTGAAGAAAAGGGTACTATATGTCTAGGGATGTAGCTCAGTATGAAGTCCCTGTGTTCCATGTCCAGTACAGAAAAAAAGTAAATAAGCAAACAAAATGGGACATTACAGATGCTACAAGAAATTTAATTTTTTTTTTCAACCGGGAATTGAACTCAGGATCTCAGTTTGCCAGACAGGTGCTGTGCCACTGAGCTGTTTCCCTGGTCTTACTATAAGAAATTTAAAAATTAAAAAGAAGATATTATGAATAACATGATGCCATCTAATTGAAAACTTAGATGAAATAAATGAAACTTTTACTTTATCGAACAAGTAAAAAAATTTTATTTTACTATTTTTATTTATTTTTTTATTCTTTGGTGCTGGGAATTGAACTCAGGACATCATGCTTGCCAGACAGGCACTATGTCACTGAGCTAAATCCCTGGCCCAAAAACTGTGAAAAGAAATAGTATTAAGTATTTTCCTATAACCATTAAAGAAATTTACCACACAAACAAAATCTCCACCTAACAAAAGCTCTAAGGCCAGATGTTTTGTCCATTAGTTGCATCAATCATTCAAAGGACAGATAATACCAGTCTTACATAACCATTCAAGAGCTCACATACTGAGAATCTGGTGCACTGTCAATACGCAAATAAATGTTTACTTCTGCTTTACCCCTGAAGGGAAATAACTGGAAGACCATTTCTCAGACATGGTGGAAGAACTCAAAATTGCATGGTAAATTAAGACTAAATGCCCTCTGAACCTCTATGTTGTACTAAAAGTGTGTAATATTAGAAATAAGTTAACCACAGAATTATAAACATTGTAAAAATGGTTTCCACTGAATACATACTCACACATATAGCACTTAAAACTCAACAAAGTAGAGACTTAAGACAACTTCTGATTTAGCACAATTCCATATAACTTTTTTGTCATTTTTCAGGGCACAAGTCTGGGAATTGAACTCATGAGCTTGCACTTGCAGGCAGGCTTGTATCACTTATCCATATCCCTGGTCCTCCTTTTTTCTTAACTAAACACCAATTCTAAATATTTATTGTTTAAAGTTCCTCACCAGAGAACTGCTTACCGAGAGAAGAATGTTTACTTGTATGTGAAACTACCAACAAATTAAATTACTCAAATTTGAGAGTTTCATATTTTTTAGGAAAAGAATTCTAATGCTTTCATCTTTCAACAGATAGTTTTATCTATCTCTCAGATGAAAGGTATCAAGGTCTCCAGGCCTCCATCTAATCCTGTTCTGAAAATGAAAGCTAAACAATGTCACAACAAAACTACTTGTATTAATTGTCAAAACAAGACATAACACTGGATTCTTTGCTTATAAGTGACAAGTAATTCTCGCTAGGAAATCAAGAGCAGAGGATATGGTAGAGTTGGTGAGGAAGAAGCTTAAGTAAAATAATATTTGTACTCCAGAGCCCTTCTTACCTTAACAACAGTCACATCCATGCCAGATAAATGTAAAATCGGAGCAGCATTTTTTTCAAACAGAGTCCTAGCTTTGCTGTAGACAAAGAGAAAAAAATACATGTATTTTAATACAAGTTCTTGAGAATAAAATTCCAATTTTCTCTAGAACAGGACTGTGGAGCACAGGTTTCCTTTATTTGTACAACTACAAGAGGTTTACATTTGAGTAATGAGTTCCTATAGGTAGGAAACCGGTTTGCCCTCTGTCTAATATGATTTGGAGCATTTACGGCTCACACTTGTGCTCCTCTGGAGAAGCATAAACAGCAGCTATGCCTCTGCTCAGGATAACAATGCCTGACTCATTCAACTGAGCACCGACTGAGTGGCAGGTACAGCGGAGGAGCTGAGACTGTAACATGCCACAGCAGATGAGACTACAGTCCTCGTGGAAATCACTTGTACTCACAGGATATTCTTATATTCTAGTGGAAGGCAAGGAGGATATTTAGTCTAACATTATTCATGTGGCCCAAAGGAATAGACTTAACACAAACTATTACTTAAATCTGGCTCAGTGAATACAACTCTTTGGAAAGAAGTACATCATTTTTGACAATTTCAAGTACTAGGAGTATCTTCATATCTTAAAATATCATCATAATGAAATCTCTGGAAACAGCAAAAAAAATTATTTTTCATTATTTCTGTTAGAAAAGGGAAACATTCAAAATTATCTAATGTAACTGTGGGATAATTAGTCAAAAACTGATCTAAAACATCTAGACACAGTCATGTCTTATCTGTGTTTCCCTATCACCTTATACCCTCTTCTGTAGCTTTTACAGTGTTTGAAAATTAAAGATATTGTGAAGGTGAAGGTTGTTAACCTGAGTAGACTAAGACTCTGTAGTTTCTTGGGTCATAGGAGCACTATTCTCATGGGTGGATCAATCTGCTGGTATCCACAGGAAAGTGGGCCCAAAGTTAGGAGGTGGGTCCCTCAGGGCATGCCCTTGGAGGACAGGCCTCTCCCTGGTGTTCCTCCCCTTGCTCTGCTTCCTGTCTGCCATGAAGTGAGCAGATTTGCTCCACCACAGTCTTCTGCCATGATGTTTGTACCTTGGAACCAGCTGACCATGGACTTGACCAAATAAAACTCTTATCATGTAAATTGCTGGTGTGAGATATTTTGTCTCATAAATGGGAAAATTGGCTAATAGAGATCGCCAAGATATCTTTAGAACTCAATCGAAAGCTTTGCAAAGACCCCAACTCTTACTAACCCTCAATGTATGGCATACTATGAATGTACTTGGTATGTGGTGAATTACTGCATAAATGAATGATTAAAACTGCCCCCAAATGTAGGCAGGCAAATTCTAAGGAAAAGAGAATAACATGATGGCAATGTCTTATAAGATATAAGTTTTATAAAAGAAATTGTTCAATAGCCTTTGAGTGAGTTTTTGAATTTTAGAAGTGTTGTGCATATGAATCCAATAGTGAACTCTTAATCCAATTCAGGCCAAGATTCAGAGCTTGAATATATATATATATATATATATATATATATATATATATATATATATACACACACACACAATAGCCAAGGAGGAGTGACCCACCTCCTAACACCATGCTTTCCTGTGGATACCAGCAGATTGATCCACCCATGAGTATAGTGCTCCTATGACCCAAGAAACTACAGAGTCTTAAGTCTACTCAGGTTGACAATTAAGCTTCACCTTCACAGTACCTTTAATTTGAATAGGGATTAAGGGGTACAGACACTGTAAAAAGTGAAGATAAAATGGGGAGGGGAATGTGGGATCTACTGTAACTATTCACTTTCAGTGTTCAGTTTAACAAATATGTATAGTCATAAAACTACCACTGTAATCAAGATACAGAACATTTTTTTCATTCTAAAGATTTCCTCATATCTGTCTGCAATCAAGGTTGTGCCTTCACTCCCTACACTTGGGAACCACTTGTCTACTTTTTTTTTTTTTTGCATCAGGAATTGAACTAAAGACCTCTCATCTACTTACTATTGCTGTTGTTTTGAATTTTCTAGAGTTCTATATATATTGGAATCATATCTTTATTTAAGAGAAAAAAAAAAAAAGCAAGAGACCAAAAACACAAACCCAAAACAATAATATAGGCTTTCAAAACAAGATAGGAATTTAACAATGATTGTTATATTGCATATTGTTATCTTCAAAAGGTTTGCATTACTAGATATACACATGCAAAATTGATGTAATTGCATTAACTCGTCGAAGAACTAATAAAGTTAGTAGTATAGTCACCATGGCTACTATATATATATATATATATATATATATATATATACACACAAATTTTATATCTTTTTCCTTTCCCCTATCCCAGTTACTGTTCCCCTTTGAGCAGTTTCTTACTCTTAACACAATATTTATTATACATTTTAGATTTTATTTGCTGTTTCAGTTTCATATACTAGGCAGACAATACAGTATTTACAAACATGAGTTTGATTTATTTCACTTGTATGATCTCAAATTGCATCCATTAACCTATAAAAGCCTTGATGCAAATCTTTTTTATGACTGAGTAGTACTACATGGTATAAAAATACCACATCTTTTTTTTAATCTATTCCTCAGTTGATGGGCATTTGAGTTGTTTCCAAGATTTGCCTATTACAAATTGTGCTGCTATAAACATGAGCACACATATATTACTGTGGTATGATGTCTTCAGTTCTTCTGGGAATATACCCAGAAGTGGGATAGCCAGGTGTAATGGAACTTCTAAGCCTAGCTTTTTGAGAAACCTCCACATTGATTTTCATATTGGATGCACCAGTCTATACTCCCACCAACAGTGGAGAAGAGTTCCTTTTTCCCCACAGCCCCTCCAGCATTTGTTATTTGTTGATTTCTTGATTTTGGCCATTCTTTCTGGAGTAAGATAGAATCTCAGTGTGGTTTTAATTTACATTTTTCTCATGAACAATGATGCCGAACATTTTTTCATATATTTATTTGCCATTTATTTCTTCATCTGACATGTGTGTATTCATCTCAGATGCACATTTTTGGACTGGGTCTTTGAATTTTGGAGGTCTGATTTTTTTTTTTTAATTCTTTATATGTTCTAGATAGGAGTCCTTTGCCTGACGGACAGTTGGCTGAGATATTTTCCCAATTCGTGGGTTTTCCATTCACTCTGTTGGAGATTTCTTTTGACATGCAAAAACTTTTTAATGACGAGATCCCAGTTGTTGATTCTGAGAAGTATTTCCCATGCAGTTTGATTTTTGTTCATGAACTCTCTACCTATCCCTATGTCATCAAGATTTCTACCTACTTTGTCTTCCAGCAGATTTAGTGTTTCTGTTTTAATATTTAGATCTTTGATCCATGATGACTTTAGTTTGGTGCATGGTGATGGACCTGGGTCTAGTTTTAGTTTTTGGCCTATGGAGAGCCATTTTTTCCAGCACCATTTATTAAAAAGGTTATCTTTCTTCCAGTGAACATGTTTGGCCCCTTTGTTGAAGATAAGGTGGCTGATTGTGTATGTGGTTGTGGCTGTATCTTCTAATCTATTCCATTCATCTTCCGGTCTGTTTTTATGCCAGTACCATTCTGATTTTACCACAGTAGCTTTGTAGTATAATTTTAAGTCAGGGATTGTGAGGCCTGCCTTGCCTTTATTATCCAGAATTTCCTTTGCTATTCTAGGTCTCTTCTCATTCCAGATGAATTTTAGGAATGGTTTCTCTATATTTGTGAAGTATGGTAATGGTATTTTGGTTGGAATTGCATTAAATCTGTTTAACAATTTTGGGAGAATGGCTATTTTCACAATGTCTGTTCTTCTTATCCATGAACAAGGAATGTCTTTCCATTTTCTGAAATCTTTGATTTTTTTCAGAGTACTGTAATTTTAAATGTATAGATATTTTACTTCCTTTGTTACATTGATTCCTGTTTAATTTTTTTTTTTTAGTGCTATTGTGAAGGATGTGGTTTCTTTTATTTCTATCTCAGTGAGTTTATTGTTTGTGTACAGGAATGCTATTGATTTTTGCATGTTGACTTTGTATCCAGCTACATTACTGAATTTGATTATTAAATCTAGAATTCTTTCAGTGGAGTATTCAGGGTACTTTATGTAAAGTATCATGTCATCTGTCAATAATGATAATTTAACTTTTTCCTTTCCTATCCTTATTCCTTTTTTCTCTTGTCTAATTACTCTGGCTAATATTTCCAAAATTATATAGAATATGACTGGTAATAATGGACATCTTTGTCTTATTCCTGATTTTAGAGCAAAAGCTTTCAGTTTTTGCCCATTTAGTAAAATGTTGGCTGCTGGTATATTGTATATAGTTTTTACCACATTGAGGTAAAAACCATCTATTCAGATTTTCTGTAGGGTTTTTATCATGAATGAGTGTTGGATTTTGTCAAAAGCTTTTTCTGCATCTATTGAGATGATCACATGTTTCTTATCTTTGGCTTTATTGATATGATGTATTATTCTTATTGCTGTGCATATGTTAAACCACCCCTGCATTCTTCGAATGAATCCCACTTGATCATAGCGTATAATCCTCTTGATGATTTGCTGCATTCTGTTTGCCAGTATTTTATCGATGACTTGCATCTATGTTCATCTAAGACTAAGAGTACCTATTCTCTTTTTTGTCTAAGTCTTCCTCTAGTTTTGGTATTAGGGTAATATTTGCTTCCAGGAATGAGTTAAGAAGACTTGCTTCCCTTTCAATTTCTTTGAAGAGGCTGAGGAGTGTTGGCATTAAGTCTTCCCTGAATTTCTCATAGAATTCAGCAGTGAATCCATCAGAACCTGGGCATTTCTTTGTTAATAAAGTTCTAGTTATGTTTTCAAATTCATTAACTGAAATTAGGTTGTTCAGCAGTTTTATATCTTCTTAACTGAGATTTGATAATTCATGTTTCTAGGAATTTCGTCTGTGTTATCAAATCTATGAGAGAAACTTTTTTCAAAGTAAGTACTGATCTTCTCCATTTCCACAGGCTTGTAGTGATTTTGCCCTTTTCATGTCTTATTGCGTGGATTTGAGTTTTTTCTTTCCTCTTTTTGATAAGGTTGGCTAAGGGTCTATCAATTTTATTTATTCTTTCAAAGAACCAACTCTTCGATTCATTCTTTGCATTGTTTTCTTGGTTTCAATTGATTTCTGTTCTGATCTTTATAATCTCCTTTCTTTGGACTTGACTTGCTCTTCTCTAGAAGTTTGAGGTATAGCAGTTAAGCTGTTTATTTGTGTTTGTTCCATTTTCCTGATGTAGGAATTTATGCTATAAACTTCTCCCTGAGGACCGTTTTCATTGTGTCCCACAGGTTCTGGCAAATTGCATTTGCATTTTCATTCAATTGTAGATATTGTTTAATTTCTTCTGTAACCCACTGGTTGTTTAGGAGAGTGTTATTTAATTTTAGAATGATATCTTTATCACATTATTAAAACAAATTATCTTTAACTATCACATTATTGAAACTATCACATTATTAAAACAAAAATTATTAAAACACATTATTTTCCCTCCAAAAAATTAATGTCAAACATCTAAATTTTATATTCATATTTATTCAATCTTCTTCATAAAAAATTTTTTTAACCAACAATCTATGTTTTGACTTTAAGTGGATTTTATACAAGAAAGAAATGCAAAGGTACCTAATGAAGAGGATGTAAAGTTACACACAGACAGGCTGGGGATTTAGCTCAGTGGCTTAAGTGCCTGCCTGGCAAGTGTAAGGTCCTGAGTTCAATCTCCGGCACAAAAAAAGAAAAAAAAAAAAAAAAAGTTACACACAGACTAAAATCAATGTCCTTATACTAAAAGATACAACAGACTAAAATCAATGTCCTTATACTAAAAGATGAAACATTTCTTAGTATGAACTAAAATAGAAATTAAAAAGTCTGGCCAGATGTCCAAAAGAGGTAGCAAGGACACACCTGAGCATATGCTAAGCTAATTAAATACACTGTTACTTTTCTACTGCTCTGGATGATTAGAGTGAACTGGAAAGGCTAACTAGAAATTTCTGTTTCAGGATCATTGTTTCTGGGGCTTAACTGGAAATACAGGGCTGAGCTGGGGATACTCAAACAAATCTCTTTCCAGGGTTCCTCTAAACTGATAATAGCAGAGCAGCCAGGAGAGGATCACATCTATTTCCTAAAAGCAAAGCTCCAGAGAAATCTTGATCTGCCATATCAGTCACAACAAATCTGTAACCCTCTCCGAGTTCATTTAAGAAAAAAGGTGTGAGCATTTAGCGTTTATTCACATCTTTATGTGGTGCCATGTTCAGACAATCTCTGAAGTGAAGGTGAAGACATTTGCTTCTGACATTCTATATAAAAGACTGAAGAACAGTGTTACCAATAAGGATACATTATTTATTATACAGTTAAGGGCAAGACAGCACCAGGGCTAAATAAAAACTTTATGTACTTATAGCAATTTCCAGGCGCAGGCACACACACAAAATAATTACTCTTTAATGTATTATTTAACACTAAACACACAGTTATCTTATTTCTTAAAGCTCTTCTGAAGTTTTAAACCAGTACTACATAATGAAACAGCTACATTATAAATTATAAATTATGTGTCAGGGCAGAGCCATGATGACAAAAATAGTGCAATTAAATAATGAAACTTAAAAAAAAAATAGATGGTGCAGTTTCAGAGCATCTGCATCCTAGACGCACACAGGGATTCACCTTGTTAAAGGAGACGAGGCTTTCAGGAAGGAAAGACTTCGCCTCAGTGGCAGTAGCTTAGCCTGCCTTTCAATAAAATTATACTTTCAAACAAGAACTCACCTTTAAAAACACACATGCATCTACACATCAAAAAGTGAACCTAAAATTGCTCTGAAAAAAAAAAGTTTAATTTTTAAAAAAAGGTAAGGAGTAGGGCGCGTGCTTAGCACTAAGTTGAATCGTAGCAATACAAAAAAAAGATTCGAAATAATTATAGCTCAAAGTAGCTTAAGCAAATTGCCATACGTTTACCACTAATTAGCAAATAAATAACTTAGTGCACTGCTAAAGGAGAACACAACAGTTCTGCGGAACAGGCAGGAGAAGCAAAAAGAACTCTTGGGAAGAGAGGAGGGCCAAGCACGGAAGGCCCTGCCCTGACCCAGTCAGTAACAACAGCTACAGAGGCTTCTGGCCCTTACACCAAGACCTTACTACCAAGCAGAAATAACACTTACAAGCATCATTTCATTTAAGACTAAAAGTACCTATTCTAGATGGTCATTTTTAACATGTATAATACATATGTTTTAATTTTACAGATGAGTAAACTGAGGGTTTAAGAAGTAACTCTTTTTTTTTTATCTTTTTTTTTAAAAGGGTATCAGGGATTGAACTCACAACCACACGCTTGCAAGGCAGACACTTATGCTGCTGAGCTAAATCCCCAGCCCTAAAAAGTAACTCCTGCAGCATTCCAGAGTTAGAAAGCAGCAAAACAGAGTACGTATCAGGCACCCTCAAATCTGAAGACTAGCTGAGTTCTCCACTGTCTCTCCCACAGGCCACCGCTAATTACGTGGGGTATTCTGGTCATGTCGTTTTGGGACTTACTTGTTGGTATGTTTGGCATTGGTATTAAACACTGATTCAATAGATATGATTGGTGTATTTGTGTGCGAGTGGAGAGCTCTAATGAAGTCCAGAAAGTAGGATTCCATTAGGCCAGGCAATAATTCCTTTATGTGTAGGTTAAAAAAAAATGTGAGGGGTCAGGGGTCTAGCTCAGCAGTTCAAGTGCTTGCTTGGTAACTGCAAGGTTATGAGTTCACTACCTGGTACCAAAAAAAAAAAAAAAAGATACAATTCATCCTCTTATCTGTGAAGTCATCTTCCCTGCTGTTAAGTTTTTTTTTCAGCACAGTTGAGAGATAAACAGAAAGACAGACATAAGGAGGCCTTTATGCGCAAGGGCTGCAGAAGAGTGCAAGACCCCCCCAAAAAAGGGGTAGCTGGGGATTGGTTTTTATAGACTTGGGCTGGGGTTGTGGCACTTGGGTAATTGTGGAGTCTTGAGATCAGAGAGGGCTCAGCACACGTGCAAAAGGCAGTGGGAGGTTTTTCTTCTGGAACTAGAACAATACAGAAGTTACTTTTGGAGAGATAAATTGTTTCTCGGGGCCAGTACCCAGTTGGGCAGATGCCATATTAGATAGCTAGGCCCTAGGCTGGCAGAATCTATCAACTGCCTTCCAAAAAATGCCTGTCAGTGATGGCGAACCTTCCAAACCTTCACTGATACAAACAGACCACTCTGGGACACGTGCCACAGGTTTGTCACCGTGGGTCTAGAGAGACTGACAGCAGAGCTTGGCAGCAGGTCCCTTCCAACAACAGGAACCTCACAATTTGGCCCCAGCTACTCCTTTTGTTCTCATCTTCATTTGATTGACACCTTATAGACCCAATCTGACATATTTATTACTCAATCTTCAGAAAAGTCAAAAAGAGTTGTTCTGAACACTGAGGATAATAGAGATTAGCCTTTTCCCCTTCAATGCTTTCATTTTGGGTTTTAAAATAAAATTTATTTCTATCAAAGCCAAAGTCTTTGTTTTCAGATTTCCAATTGATGAGAACAACATCTTATTTTTACCAATGGTAACTTTTTTTTACAAACAGATCTTAAATTTCCACACTGCTGTCTCCTCTACACTCCCTTTGTTTCAGTGTGATGCAATCACTGAACCAACCCGGACACATTACTAGCTTCACACTGTGGTTCGTACAGCTCCCTCTCGGGTGGGCCGCCCTGTGGTACAAGCATATACAGAGGTCGCTTCTGTCTCTAGGCCCTGCCTCAATGGCCATTTCCGCAGTGAGGAAGACGGAGACTTCACTCAAGGGGAAGCATCCTGCCCTCCCAAAGTCGCTGAGCTCCTGGCCATCGAAAGCATCTTTCTAAGGAGGTGGCCAGTGGTCTATGTCACACAGCAGAGCAGTCATTCCCAGGGGGACCACATCTAAGCACACAGACTTCATTCCCATTAACTCTGAAATCACTATTAAACTCCTGATTCGACAAGCTTATTAAGAATCAATTAGCTTCAGAGTTATTTCACATTAACTATTATTTCTACATTGCAAATGACTCATTGCTACAACAGTATTGAATCTAGTTCTTGCAATTTCATACACTCTAACCAGCTGCCTAAGAAAAATGGAATATGTGATACATCACAAACTGAATTATACCCTTTGCAAGCCGCAGGGTTGAGAAAGACAGTTGCCTTCTTCACTTGTGCGTTGGGAGGAATGAGTTGATTGCCAAACACCTAAAAAAAAGAAAAGAAAAGTTTTCAGTAAGTATCCTGTTATTCAGCTAGTGACCACAAATATTCTTTCATTCCAAAACAATTTACTTCTACCAGATATGCTATATACTCTGGAGAGAAAAGACATATTCATTTATGATTTCATATTAACAAAACACTGTAAACAAAAACAACATTCCACTATATAATAATAATTAGCCCAATTTTTTATCAGAATAAAATCCATGTTTTTTCCTCCCTATACAATATGGCTGAGTTTCTCATAAACATGTCACAAGGCTGGCTATAGGCTGTCAGGAGGGAAGTTTAATCCACATGTAGTTTTCAGAATATAAAATTGTTCTCCTTCAACTATTAGTAAAACTTACCCATGAGAAACTTCTGTGTCATCAGTTCATCTTTGTATCTTTCTACAGACAAGAAGTCACCCTAGTAACTCTAGTTGCCTCCTCCTCTTTGCAACCCAGTATGATTAACAGCAGTAACTGACATGGGAAAAGAAATGGGAGCAGTCTCTAGTAGGGACCTAGTATTTGTCACTTTCACATACTTGGTTCTAAGGAAGTATTACCTGATACTTTTACAGATTAGAAAACCAAGATTCCAATATTGAAAGACAGAGTTCATCAACAACGAGCCTAGGATTCACATTTGTCTAGCTCCAAAACTGAAACTTCTCTCTCAGCTCTAAGAGCAAGGTAGAATTCAGAGGAAGAGGAGCGAGTAGGAGCCAATGTTATGATGACAAGACCAGAGAAGACAGTCAATAAAAGGACTGAGAATATTAAAGCACCAAAAAGGGCAAAAATCCTAGCTTGGATCATGGAGAGCAAGCCTAGGCCAAGGCAGCAGAATTCCAGACGCATGAAGATCGAAGAAATGTGAAAATTATACGAAGATATTTTATTAAGAAACTCTAAATCTACCATTTCCCTGACAGTCTATTAAAGATACTTTCTTGCCACTATTTCTTGCTGCTAAAAAAAAACAAACAAAAAAAGAAACACCTTTCTGACTACTTTAGAGACATACTTTCTTTGTAAAGAAATTCTGGTACATTATCATTTCTATTTCATTTTTACTCTTAATTAGACCTTAATATTTTACTGCCAAATATCCAAAAAGTGTAGTTTGTTCTTTCCTGATTTCGTTTATGGGAGATTAGAAAAATCATAGACTGTAAGGACATAGAAATTAGAGAAGGCTACAAAGACAAATCCCATGGGCTTTGACACATGGGAAAAGCTAAACATGTGCTAGGGAAGTGGAAATTTTCAGAATGCTAGGAAGAGGACTGAAAACATTAAGAGGAAATGGAACCCCTTTACCTAAGGAAGAGAAGATGTTGGGAGGTATAAACCATCTTGAACTTTTTTTTTTTTTGGTACCAAGGATCAAACTCACAACCTTATGCTTGCCAGGCAGGTGCTTATGCCACTGAACTAAATCCTCGGCCTTAATTTATTAAATAGTAAAATTTCATAATTACATTGATTTGATCATTACTCCTTACACACATACATTTGTACATATGTGCCCCAAACATATGTACAAATCTTGCGTCAATAAAAAAATATGGGTTTCAAATCTTTTTAAAAATAATTTAAAATTTTTTTTAAAGTTTCAGTTGATTTGCAAAACAACTTGGAGCCATGTAAGATAATAACTGTTAAGGAAAAATCAATCAAATTCTTAAATCACAGATTTAGAAGAGCTATATATAACAATCACTGAACAGAGGAATTTACTACTAGTAGCATCTACTATTATTGTCAGCCAAGAAAATATTTCAGAAACAAATATCAGGGTTGTCACTCACTTCCACTAAATATTTCATTCCTTTTCCATTTTTGACTTTCATGTTTCTTTTTGAGTATTTCTGACATCAGAAGCTTAAGTAACAACAAAAAGGAAACTGAGTCACAGAAATTCGCCTGCAGGCATTATGTACAAATGGCAGGAGGGAATGTGTTTTTCAGGTTGAGAGGACTTATAATTCAACTATAATTACCTCAACTAGAGAAGCGAATGCTTAAGTGAAGTGTCATGAAATTGGGATAACTGCACACAGAATGATTCAGCTGTGCTACAGAGATGGACTTTTAAAGTATAAATCAACAATTTTAAGGCGATTCAACTTTCAGTAGTAACACCTGCTCTGAACTGATATCCTTAGGGGTTATTTGGATGAGAGATGAGTCAGGGTTTAGCCAGACCTTCAAGGACAACTGCAAACATGAGTGAATTCCCAGAGCTTCAGCTAGTCCAGCTATGTGTGCTGGTGAGAGATCCAGAAGCAAACAAGTCTAAAGGGGTGGGCATTAGAACTGCTCTTGCCAGATGCTTAACTCCCTCTGTGCTGCCGAGTTGGCTCTCTGCCCGATTCATTCCCATAATAGGAAAAACGGCCAACTGTACTGATGCAAGACCCTGCGTGCATCCCTGGAGTAGCAGGGGTTCCCTGCACCATAGTGATAAGGTAGGTTTTAATTTTTTCACAGAAAACATCATTACCTGAGCTTCTTGACAGGCTGCTCTCCTTAGCAGGTTATCACTATCAAAGCAAACAAAAGAGAACCAACATTAGCTTTCATAGGAGATTTAGACCCATCCAAAATTTGTGGAGTTTGTGTTTGTTTTTTAATATATCTATCTCTTCCTAATAAAAACAGAATTCTAAATCATGTGCACATTTGAATACATTTACTGAATAAAATTTTACGTTAAGTATTTCCATATTAGGGTATGCAGAATAATGCCCATTCCCCAAAAAGTGTTCATATCCTAATCCCGAGAATTTGAGTATATGTTACTTTACATGACAAAGAGGACACTGAAGATATTAAAATTTATGACTTTTAGAATGAGAGGTTATCCTGGATTAGCTGGATGGGCCCAATCTTTCCACAAGGTCTTTACAAAGGAGCAGCTTTCCCACCTGTGATCAGAGGCAGATGGGACTCTGGAAGGATGGTCAGTCGCTGGCTTTGAAAACGGAAGAGGCCATGAGTCAAAGAAAGTGGCAGCCTCTAGGAGCTCCAAAGGCCAGCAAGAGGGTTCTCCTGCAGAGCCCCGAGGAAGGCAGCTCTCAGCCCAGGAAACTTGAGTTGAACTTCCATAGATAAGATACTAAATTTATGGTGTATTAAAGCACTAAGCTTGTGGCAATTAGGCAATAATAGAAAACTAGTAAACATAGGGATTTTTCTTATACAGTGGAAATTCCTCAGGTCATCTGCCAGAAATAAATTTGATGTTTAGTTACTTCCACTACTTAGTTATCTAAATCTCCTATTTTTTTTTAATCACTGACAGATACTCGGTTATATAATATATGGAAATTTTTGAGAAGAGGTAAAATTTTGACTTGCAAAAATGAAAGCATTCTCTCAGGAGATCCTCTTGTTAATGCAAAGGTATCTAACCTGTGTCCTAGGAGCACCTCAAGTGTTTGACTCAGACACTCAAGCCCCAGAATCTTCCTCACATAGAGGTCTGTGCTCATGTACACAGCTGGCATCACTGAGACAGTAACTTCAACCTGGTTAATAATATGTAAGAGAACTAGTACCCAGAAGAGATGACCAAAAGCCAATTTGTAGGAAAGAACTTAAAAAAGGGGAAAAGGAGGAAGATCTTGAGTTCTGCATTTTCAGAATAATTTCAAATCTTATTTGAGAAGAAATGAAAATAAATAACCTGTGGCTTTTTGTGACTTTTCTTCCACTGCCAAGCTGTAGAACCACCCCGAATGTCACAGGCGTAGTCTGCCCGAATAAGAACACCATCTAAAGGAATGTCAGTGATGTCAACCCAAAACTCAAGAACAATGTACCAGTGAAATTATTAACAGCACCAGTACCTCCAAAGTTTCTACTTGATAAAAAGAATTCAAGGAGACCAATTGCTTATGGTTGCCACAGGCAACCCTGGCATCCAGGCCCAAGCCCGACCTGCTTGCATGGCTCTGCCCCTCTGCTGCTACCCAGGTGGCAGCAGAGTTGTGTCTCTGTCTCTACTCCCCCACCCAAGATCCACAAACACTCAAGCTTCGCTCTTCCCTCTACACTACTTCCAGTGAATCATTTTAGCATCAGCAACAACAACAACCACACACATGCACACCCCAAGATGATATGAACTCAGGGGATTAAATGGTGAAATACTGGGAAGTAATGAACATGTCAATAATCCCTGATGCTTCACATTTACGCTCCCATAGGCAATAAAAGGATAAAATACAGGAACCACAGGAACATCTGGATCACAAGGTAACACCAGGCTTATCATAGTATGGTCACTAGATCTCCCCAGAACTGCCCTAATGCCCATCCAGCTTTCACATGATTCTGGGAATTGGGCTTCGAGCCTCCCACCCTCACACTCTGCTCCTCTAATCACTAGCTCTGAAAGCTTTTTCTAGTAGCCTCCAATCTCTCCTCCTATGAACTCATCCTGCGGGTCCCGCACAGGTGCATCAGGCCTCTGTAAAAGCTGTACGCCAGTCTCTATCTCCACCGCTCTTCCCCCCCTGCTTCCAGGTGCCAGGTTCAGTGGAGGACTGATCTCTGAGGTGCAGCGGCTCCTCTATCACGCAAAGGACATCATCTTTGCTACGTGTCAACTGCACACTCTCGTGTGCCTCACTGAAAAGAGAACAGCCTCAAATATGCACGTTAGGCACCTTGGATCACCTTTCCCCCTAAATTCCTTGTTACTAAACATAAAATTTTGATGGTTAACTTGTGATTAAGTATATTAAAGAACTCAGGTCTCTTGAGCTTATTAATACCGCTTGATTTATCAGAGTGCTCTTCAAAAAAATCAAAAGATTTTGTGATAGTTAATTTCCTGAATTAAATGTGCCAAGGAGAATATGCTGTCAGTGTCACCTATGAGAAAGCCCAAACATGCACCGGCTTAGATACTATGAAAGAAAATACCGTTATAATCACACTTAATATCCAGATGATATTAATCATCTTGATCTGAGTCTCTGAACCAGATTGTTTTTAAAACTCAACTATACTCTCAAAGAGAAAAAGATTTCTCTCATTTAAGTGTAGTACTCTCTCAGTATACAAGGGAACTGGTTTTAGGAACTGCCAATATCAAAATCATTATTTGTAACATTTAACACAAGGTAAACGCTATGTAAATAGTCATTATAGTGTATTGTTCAGGGAATAATGGCAAGAAAAACAATCTATACAGGTTCAGTACCTACATACTTTTCCTGGTTATTTTTTTTATCTGCACTTGGATATGGAACCCACAGATATACTGGGCCAAATGATTCACTGATAAGAAATTCCAAAGATATTTCAACAATGGCAACATTGTTGGAAGAAGAAAAGAAAATAATTTAAAACTTAGCAACTACCATGTACCAGATACTAGGGTAACTGTTTTCACAAATGTTTAATCTCAGTCACAAGCTTGCAAGTCAGAAAATATTATGTAACACAGAACATTCTTGCTTTGCAGATGAGGAAGCTGAGACTTGAGAAAGTGACTCACCCAAGAGCTCAACGTTAAGAAGTGACAGAGCTGGAATTCAAACCTATCTTATTTGTCTTCTATAGTGTAGACAGCACCACATAAACACTCATTCAGATGTAGACTTTCTAGCACATTTACTAGTTACATTGCTCCAAGTCTCATCTAATAAAACTTCTACAATTTATAAACAAAAGTAGCTGGTGGAAAGAAAACTCAACACAAAGTGCTGCATATGGCCCCAAAAAGAACTTGGTTCTACCCAGAAGAAACAGAGGGATCTAGTGGTAAATGTGGCATTGGCAAAGATTCTTAATAAATAATACAACACGCTAGGAATCTGAGATGTGGCAGTGGGAAAGCGCAACATTTCCTGCCTTCATAAAGTTTATAGTTTAGAAGAGAACAGAGAATTCAACAGGCAATCCTCTGTCAATTTGACTTACTGCTGCATAAAGGGGTACATAAAAGGGGTACCTAACCTACTTTGGAGCAAATAAGAGAGTTTACACTCATCTAGTGGAAAAATACAGTAGCCAGGCAAGAACAGAGAGTAGAATTCAAGGGGTGAGGTACATATTCAAACCTTCAAGCGCCAAAACATAACAAATTTAGGAAAATAAAGCTATTCAAGACAGCTGGAGACAGCAGGCCATGGAAGGAGCAGCAAGAGGTAGGTACAACAGTCAGGTAAGGGCCAACACACCATGGGCCTTTCAAATTATTTAAAGAACCTGGATTTTATCCCAAGTGCCACAAAGAAGCCTATAAAGAGTTTTAAGAAACTTGATAGGATGAGATTTACATTTTAGAGGTCATGAAGGAGGTATTAGTCAGAGGTAAGGCCAAATCTGGGGAGACCAGGAAAGCACCCACATTAAATCAGCTCAGTGATGATGACTAGAACAAGGATTGTGGCAGATGGCCAGAAAGAAGAGGACAGAATCAGCAGATATTCAGGACGTAAACTTGCAAGATGAGAACTAAAGGAAAAGGGGGAGTCAAGGATGATGTCCACATTCTGCACAGAGAAATCTGGTGGGAGACAGTACTATTAACAGAAACAGAATAAAGTAGGAGGTACAGATGTAGAGGGGTGAGGACTATATTTAGTTTTAGCTCAGTCAATTTGAGATAGTAGTGAGAGGCCAGGTGGAGGTAAGAGACAATCAGAAATTCCAAGTCTGGAATTCCAGGCAGCAGTTGTGATTAAATGGTAGGTCAAGTGATGAGAACAGATAAACTACATGAGGACTGAGATAGAAGAAGCAGGCAGAGATATTCTGAGTACGGAGACAGTTTACAGACAATACCAAGTGACCCACAGCTACATTAATACTGCACTTCATTTGAAAGTCAAAGGAAGAGCACAGTAGATAGTTGAGGAAAAAGGTTAAGCTTTCCCATCCTCCATCATTCTCCTTGATGTTGCTATACTCAGTAAGCTGCATGTTTTGCTGTTCCTAAAAGACACTATGGAGTTTCTATCTCCAAGGATCATTTCATCATTTTATTTCTCCCTTTCAAAGGGGCGGGAGTGGGTCAAATACCACATGAGCCCTGCCCTTAGCCCTGCAAACACAAACAGCTAGGCTTATCTTCCTTCTGGATTAGAAAATTCTTGACACAGATAATTCACCATTTTATCTTCCACAGCCCACAGTGTAGACTCCTATAGATAGAGCAGACTCAGTAAATACTTGTTAATAAATAAGTGGTAAATGTTTGAACAGAAAAGATTGGCTCACTGTGTTGTGACAGGCAGATTGTCCTGGAGAGAAAACCGAAGGTCATTCTTTATAGAAGTATCTGCATTCTTGAACAAACAGGTCAAGTGGGATGGTTCTCCAACGCAAATCCCATAAATAAGAGCAAGAGTCACAATGGTGTAGAACAGAATGAAAACCTCAGCACTGTCCTGGGAGTCACCAGACAGGGCAGATTCCAGGTGGGCATGTGCAGAATGTAATGGAACCAGTGGCCTCATAAACAGTTAAGTGAGGAGTTCTTTAGTAAGTACTACAACTGTTCCAGTGACTGATGAACTCTGAGTCTGATTATCAGAAAAATTCCTGATTGCTAATTGGTCAAGAACCCGAACCACAGATTAGTCCCAAACTTATCAAACAGAGTATCTGCACATAGATTCTAAACTCACATTCTTCCCACTACACTAAGCTATCCCTGTGAACTGAAATTAACTACAATGTACAAGAGGTGCTACAAAATGTAGGCATATCAGAAAGGGTCCCTGATGATCTGCTCAGCACTGAAATGCAAGCTCTTTGACAGAAAGAAATTAGAAGCCGCAGGATTAGAAAATGAAAAAAACTGCTGATGTCACTGCCTAAGGCTTTAAAAGAATATCAACATGCCTGTTACTACAGGTAATGGGATGCTCTCGATTTAGTCTAAGACATAAATGCTTTATATATTACTTTAGGACTGCAAAATAAGATAAGTTGTTATTTCAATAACAACTTTACATGGAGAGAAAAATCACATTGATCTATCCTATTTCAAAAAAAGGATATTTCCCACTCCATCTAGAGGAAAACTGTATGGCAATTTCTACCACTGCATTTCCCTTGATGCATGCAAACACCATTTTTGCTTTGCACAAAATAGATTTCAAATACATCAAGTCACCAGAGCCAAAGAGAAAAATCACATGATCATCTCAATAGATGCAGAAAAAACTTTAACAACTCCAACACTCACTCATAAAAACCCTACAGAAAATTGGAATAGATGGTCTTTACCTCAATCTGATAAGAGCCATATACAATAAACCAACTGTCAATATCGTACTAAATGGACCAAAACTTAGAACCTAAAATAAGGAACAAGACAAGAATGTACATTAACCCCACTCCTATTCAATATAGTTCTGGAAACATTAGCTAGAGCAATTAGACAAGAGAGAAAAATAAAAGGAATAAAGTTAAGAAAGGAAGAGGTTAAACTATCATTCTTTGCAGATGACATGATACTCTACATAGAAGACCGGAAAAACTCCACTAAAAGACTTCTAGATTTAATAAGCAAATTCAGTAGCATAGCTGGATACAAAGTCAACACTCAAAAATCAATAACATTCCTATACACAAATAACAAACTCTGTCAGTAGAGGAGAGAAATTAGGAAGACCATAACCTTCACAATAGCATTTAAAAATATAAAATACTTAAGAATCAATCTAACAAAGGAAGTAAAAGATCTATACATTGAAAATTACAGTACTCTGAAAAAGGAAATCAAAGAGGATATCAAAATGGAAAGATATCCCTTGTTCACGGATAGAAAGAACCAACATAGTAAAAATGGCCAAGTTCCCAAAACTGTTACACAGATTTAACACAGTCGCGAAATACCACTAGCATACATCACATATTTAGAGAAAACCTCATATACCTCACATATCTAGAGAAAATACCATTAGCATACCTCACATATCTAGAGAAAACATGCCTAAAATTCATTTGGAAACAGAAGAGACCTAGAATAGCAAAGGTAATTTTGATTTGGGTAGCAAAGGCAAAACAGGAAGCAACACAATCACAGATTTAAAATTATACTACAAAACTACCATGATAAAATCAGCATGGTACTGGCAAAAAGACAGACCCAAGGATCAGTGAAACAGATTAGAAGATGCTGACACAACTAAAAGCCCACTCAGCCACCTTATTTTTGACAAAGGAGCCAAATAAATCCACTGGAAGAAAGATAACCTCTTTAATAAATGGAGCTGGAAAAACTGGCTCTCTACATGCTGATGACTTAAAACTAGACCCATATCTGTCACCATGCACTAAACTAAAATTGAAATGGATCAAAGATCTAAATCTTAAAACAGAAACACTAAATCTACTGAGAAAAGAAGGTAGGTAGAAGTCTCAAAGACATAGGGCTAGGCAGAGATTTCATAAACAAATCCCAAACTTCACTGGAAGTACTTCACAGAATCAATAACTGGGATCTCATCTTATTAAAAAGTTTTGCACATAAAAAAAAAAACCACACATACACCAACATACTGAAAAGAAAACCCACAGAATGGGAAAAAATTTTAGTTAGCTGTCCCTTATACAAAGGACTTCTATCTAGAACATATAAAGAATTGGAATCAGTATGGAGATTCCTCGAAAAACTAGGATGGGAGGTTCCATTTGACCCAGGTATTTCCCTTCTGGGTATCTTCCCAGAAGAATTAAAAACATCACACCACAGTAATATATATGCACCCATGTTTATAGCAGCACAATTTGTAATAGACAAATCTTGGAAATAGCCCAAATGTGTATCAACTGAGGAATGGATTTAAAAGATGTAGTATTTTTACACAATGGAGTAACTACTCAATTACAAAGAAGGATAAACTAGAGGCTTTTATAGGTAAATGGATGCCACTTGAGACCACACTCATGTGAAGGAAAGCAGACTTGCATGTGTAAACATTGTGCTGTCTGCCTAGTGTTAGAAACTGAAAGAGTAAATAAAGATCCAAAATGTACAATAGATATTAAAAAGGGGAGACACTGCTCAGAAGGAAAGAACAACTGGGATGGAGGAAAGAAGAAAAGGAGGAAGGGGAAAGAATATATGTACCTGTGTGTGTGTGTATGATAGTTATGATAATTATACTACTAATTTCAATTAGTTCATTAAAAAGAACATTTCTGCTTATATTGTTTAATCAATTTTTCATGCCTATATCTTGTAATCTAAGCAACTACATTGAAGATAACAATATTGAATATATTAAACATTGTTAATCCCCTATTAGCTTGTTTTGAAATTTGTATCACTGTTTTTTCTCTTTAAAATTAAAAAAAAAAAAAAAGATTTCAACTTTAAATGTTTATAACAATCACTTCAAGTTGTCCTGGCTTCCCTAGGGTAATGAATCAGTACATTATCAATGGCTGTGCTCACTGGTTTTTCCATGGAGCAGCAACGGATGGAGGGGAAATGGAAGCAAAGTGGGGAATGAATCTTACATAAGCGCAGAGGTGAGAGCTTTTTAGAACTACACATCCATCGTAAACCTCTTGCTATGGCCTGACTCCCCATCCAAAAAGGTAATGACTAGTGCAGCTTTAAAAGGAAGACACTGGGCTTAACTTGAGGAAATGCAGCCTGCTAAGGAAAAATGCTTGATCCTTCCATCCTAAAAACTGCAGAAAATAGGTAGTGTGACAGCTTAGAATGCCAAAAGAATGATGAAAGAGTTAGTGATTTTTAGAGACCCTTGCTCTATCCTTGCCATTTAACCAAAGATGTTATCTCTTGTCCTCAAAGCCTCCCTAGAAGAGGCTACCTGCTACCAAAGAAATTTATATCTTCTCCTCTCACCCAAGCACAAGGTGATAAAAAAAAAAAACCTTCCCTAAAGGCATGAAGGCAAAAAGGGTCAAGAAGAGGTTCTATTGCTAACCATTTATTAAGTGATGACTGTCTTCATTTCAGTGCCTTTTACAATTCGCACAAAAGAAAATGCAAGGAGACATTGACTATGAAAAGTTTAGCAAAAGAAAAGTTAACAAACTCTACCATTAAATTTAAAAGACAGATATGGTACTGCTTCTTGAACTAGTATAAAGCATGTCAAACCTGCATTCAGCGATTCTGAGCTCAAATGATACTTCTGTATGTATTTTAGTTGTTAAAATATTTAACGATGTAAGGAACAATATTTTTTAATAGTAACAAAGCAAGCCAAGAGCATTTCCCCAAGAACAGAAGGAAAGGAGCAAGGGACAATGGTGGGAGAAGGCAAGCATACAGGCAATAAGAAGGGACAAAGTCAAGTTTATAGCTAGGAGAAACGAGTAACTCAGTGTTAAATTAATAGAGCAGCATCCCTAAAGGATGAGGAATAAACAGAGGTACAGCATCTCATGTCTCAAGTCAATTCTCCCAAGAAGACTCCATTGTAATATTTTAACCCATTTAATACACAAGCTTCATGATTTTGCCAGAAGTTGCCACTGTTAAATCATGAATCCCTAAATCTTTTCAGTTGATTTTCAAGTTTACAATCCTTATTTTTTCTATCTTTTATTCCTCTGTCAAAGTTACTAAAGTCATATAGCAGCCAGACAAACATAATGGCTTTGCCAAAGGCATCCAAGTCCAAACTCCATTTCCCACAAACCTAAAATATTAAGGTTAAAGAATCCTTAGCAATTATGTGATTCAATGCTTTTCAACTCCTCTCCATATATCTTAGTCCCCATCAATCAAATGATGTGACGACATATTATTAGCAACACGTTTTGCCGCGTCCTAGTCCATCCACACCTTGTGACAAGGTCCATGGGTGGAGGAGAGCGCTTCAAGGAATCGCTTCTCCAGGAAAAGGACACCGCATGTGGGAATTGCAAGGATCTTGTGATGTTTTGTACTGATAATTGTAATTTGTGTAATTCACATATATATATTTTCATGTAATACTCAATATGAAATCGAAAATAGAAACTCCAGAGGAGTTACTAGAAACCTTCTAGATAACTTTGTGAAAACTAATTGTGAAATTTTACCTTCTGTGAGTAGTATGAGAGAGTTTATACAAAAGCTTTAAATGAAAGAGCTC